>CAJVCO010000066.1:0-87997 GCA_910595825.1 Philhelius pedissequus
TATATTCGTGATCTTGGAACTGCCACCTTTTAATCCATGTAACGAATGACACGAAAAACTAATTTTAAAAAAATTGGACATTTTTATCTTTAAACGCGTTTTCCGGCTAAACTATGCGTCCTAGACCCATCAAACTTTACACTTTTTCTGTCCCTTAAAATTCGATTTGCGGCTAAACTACTTGCCCCAGCGACTTAAAAATTATATATTCGTGATCTTGGAACTGCCACCTTTTAATCCATGTAACGAATGACACGAAAAACTAATTTTAAAAAAATTGGACATTTTTATCTTTAAACGCGTTTTCCGGCTAAACTATGCGTCCTAGACCCATCAAACTTTACACTTTTTCTGTCCCTTAAAATTCGATTTGCGGCTAAACTACTTGCCCCAGCGACTTAAAAATTATATATTCGTGATCTTGGAACTGCCACCTTTTAATCCATGTAACGAATGACACGAAAAACTAATTTTAAAAAATTGGACATTTTTATCTTTAAACGCGTTTTCCGGCTAAACTATGCGGCCTAGACCCATCAAACTTTACACTTTTTCTGTCCCTTAAAATTCGATTTGCGGCTAAACTACTTGCCCCAGCGACTTAAAAATTATATATTCGTGATCTTGGAACTGCCACCTTTTAATCCATGTAACGAATGACACGAAAAACTAATTTTAAAAAAATTGGACATTTTTATCTTTAAACGCGTTTTCCGGCTAAACTATGCGTCCTAGACCCATCAAACTTTACACTTTTTCTGTCCCTTAAAATTCGATTTGCGGCTAAACTACGTGCCCCAGCGACTTAAAAATTATATATTCGTGATCTTGGAACTGCCACCTTTTAATCCATGTAACGAATGACACGAAAAACTAATTTTAAAAAAATTGGACATTTTTATCTTTAAACGCGTTTTCCGGCTAAACTATGCGTCCTAGACCCATCAAACTTTACACTTTTTCTGTCCCTTAAAATTCGATTTGCGGCTAAACTACTTGCCCCAGCGACTTAAAAATTATATATTCGTGATCTTGGAACTGCCACCTTTTAATCCATGTAACGAATGACACGAAAAACTAATTTTAAAAAAATTGGACATTTTTATCTTTAAACGCGTTTTCCGGCTAAACTATGCGTCCTAGACCCATTAAACTTTACACTTTTTCTGTCCCTTAAAATTCGATTTGCGGCTAAACTACTTGCCCCAGCGACTTAAAAATTATATATTCGTGATCTTGGAACTGCCACCTTTTAATCCATGAAACGAATGACACGAAAAACTAATTTTAAAAAAATTGGACATTTTTATCTTTAAACGCGTTTTCCGGCTAAACTAAGCGTCCTAGACCCATCAAACTTTACACTTTTTCTGTCCCTTAAAATTCGATTTGCGGCTAAACTACTTGCCCCAGCGACTTAAAAATTATATATTCGTGATCTTGGAACTGCCACCTTTTAATCCATGTAACGAATGACACGAAAAACTAATTTTAAAAAAATTGGACATTTTTATCTTTAAACGCGTTTTCCGGCTAAACTATGCGTCCTAGACCCATCAAACTTTACACTTTTTCTGTCCCTTAAAATTCGATTTGCGGCTAAACTACGTGCCCCAGCGACTTAAAAATTATATATTCGTGATCTTGGAACTGCCACCTTTTAATCCATGTAACGAATGACACGAAAAACTAATTTTAAAAAAATTGGACATTTTTATCTTTAAACGCGTTTTCCGGCTAAACTATGCGTCCTAGACCCATCAAACTTTACACTTTTTCTGTCCCTTAAAATTCGATTTGCGGCTAAACTACTTGCCCCAGCGACTTAAAAATTATATATTCGTGATCTTGGAACTGCCACCTTTTAATCCATGTAACGAATGACATGAAAAACTAATTTTAAAAAAATTGGACATTTTTATCTTTAAACGCGTTTTCCGGCTAAACTATGCGTCCTAGACCCATCAAACTTTACACTTTTTCTGTCCCTTAAAATTCGATTTGCGGCTAAACTACTTGCCCCAGCGACTTAAAAATTATATATTCGTGATCTTGGAACTGCCACCTTTTAATCCATGTAACGAATGACACGAAAAACTAATTTTAAAAAATTGGACATTTTTATCTTTAAACGCGTTTTCCGGCTAAACTATGCGGCCTAGACCCATCAAACTTTACACTTTTTCTGTCCCTTAAAATTCGATTTGCGGCTAAACTACTTGCCCCAGCGACTTAAAAATTATATATTCGTGATCTTGGAACTGCCACCTTTTAATCCATGTAACGAATGACACGAAAAACTAATTTTAAAAAAATTGGACATTTTTATCTTTAAACGCGTTTTCCGGCTAAACTATGCGTCCTAGACCCATCAAACTTTACACTTTTTCTGTCCCTTAAAATTCGATTTGCGGCTAAACTACGTGCCCCAGCGACTTAAAAATTATATATTCGTGATCTTGGAACTGCCACCTTTTAATCCATGTAACGAATGACACGAAAAACTAATTTTAAAAAAATTGGACATTTTTATCTTTAAACGCGTTTTCCGGCTAAACTATGCGTCCTAGACCCATCAAACTTTACACTTTTTCTGTCCCTTAAAATTCGATTTGCGGCTAAACTACTTGCCCCAGCGACTTAAAAATTATATATTCGTGATCTTGGAACTGCCACCTTTTAATCCATGTAACGAATGACACGAAAAACTAATTTTAAAAAAATTGGACATTTTTATCTTTAAACGCGTTTTCCGGCTAAACTATGCGTCCTAGACCCATTAAACTTTACACTTTTTCTGTCCCTTAAAATTCGATTTGCGGCTAAACTACTTGCCCCAGCGACTTAAAAATTATATATTCGTGATCTTGGAACTGCCACCTTTTAATCCATGAAACGAATGACACGAAAAACTAATTTTAAAAAAATTGGACATTTTTATCTTTAAACGCGTTTTCCGGCTAAACTAAGCGTCCTAGACCCATCAAACTTTACACTTTTTCTGTCCCTTAAAATTCGATTTGCGGCTAAACTACTTGCCCCAGCGACTTAAAAATTATATATTCGTGATCTTGGAACTGCCACCTTTTAATCCATGTAACGAATGACACGAAAAACTAATTTTAAAAAAATTGGACATTTTTATCTTTAAACGCGTTTTCCGGCTAAACTATGCGTCCTAGACCCATCAAACTTTACACTTTTTCTGTCCCTTAAAATTCGATTTGCGGCTAAACTACTTGCCCCAGCGACTTAAAAATTATATATTCGTGATCTTGGAACTGCCACCTTTTAATCCATGTAACGAATGACACGAAAAACTAATTTTAAAAAAATTGGACATTTTTATCTTTAAACGCGTTTTCCGGCTAAACTATGCGTCCTAGACCCATCAAACTTTACACTTTTTCTGTCCCTTAAAATTCGATTTGCGGCTAAACTACTTGCCCCAGCGACTTAAAAATTATATATTCGTGATCTTGGAACTGCCACCTTTTAATCCATGTAACGAATGACACGAAAAACTAATTTTAAAAAAATTGGACATTTTTATCTTTAAACGCGTTTTCCGGCTAAACTATGCGTCCTAGACCCATCAAACTTTACACTTTTTCTGTCCCTTAAAATTCGATTTGCGGCTAAACTACTTGCCCCAGCGACTTAAAAATTATATATTCGTGATCTTGGAACTGCCACCTTTTAATCCATGTAACGAATGACACGAAAAACTAATTTTAAAAAAATTGGACATTTTTATCTTTAAACGCGTTTTCCGGCTAAACTATGCGTCCTAGACCCATCAAACTTTACCCTTTTTCTGTCCCTTAAAATTGGATTTGCGGCTAAACTACTTGCCCCAGCGACTTAAAAATTATATATTCGTGATCTTGGAACTGCCACCTTTTAATCCATGTAACGAATGACACGAAAAACTAATTTTAAAAAAATTGGACATTTTTATCTTTAAACGCGTTTTCCGGCTAAACTATGCGTCCTAGACCCATCAAACTTTACACTTTTTCTGTCCCTTAAAATTCGATTTGCGGCTAAACTACGTGCCCCAGCGACTTAAAAATTATATATTCGTGATCTTGGAACTGCCACCTTTTAATCCATGTAACGAATGACACAAAAAACTAATTTTAAAAAAATTGGACATTTTTATCTTTAAACGCGTTTTCCGGCTAAACTATGCGTCCTAGACCCATCAAACTTTACACTTTTTCTGTCCCTTAAAATTCGATTTGCGGCTAAACTACTTGCCCCAGCGACTTAAAAATTATATATTCGTGATCTTGGAACTGCCACCTTTTAATCCATGTAACGAATGACACGAAAAACTAATTTTAAAAAAATTGGGCATTTTTATCTTTAAACGCGTTTTCCGGCTAAACTATGCGTCCTAGACCCATCAAACTTTACACTTTTTCTGTCCCTTAAAATTCGATTTGCGGCTAAACTACTTGCCCCAGCGACTTAAAAATTATATATTCGTGATCTTGGAACTGCCACCTTTTAATCCATGTAACGAATGACACGAAAAACTAATTTTAAAAAAATTGGACATTTTTATCTTTAAACGCGTTTTCCGGCTAAACTATGCATCCTAGACCCATCAAACTTTACACTTTTTCTGTCCCTTAAAATTCGATTTGCGGCTAAACTACTTGCCCCAGCGACTTAAAAATTATATATTCGTGATCTTGGAACTGCCACCTTTTAATCCATGTAACGAATGACACGAAAATCTAATTTTAAAAAAATTGGACATTTTTATCTTTAAACGCGTTTTCCGGCTAAACTATGCGTCCTAGACCCATCAAACTTTACACTTTTTCTGTCCCTTAAAATTCGATTTGCGGCTAAACTACTTGCCCCAGCGACTTAAAAATTATATATTCGTGATCTTGGAACTGCCACCTTTTAATCCATGTAACGAATGACACGAAAAACTAATTTTAAAAAAATTGGACATTTTTATCTTTAAACGCGTTTTCCGGCTAAACTATGCGTCCTAGACCCATCAAACTTTACACTTTTTCTGTCCCTTAAAATTCGATTTGCGGCTAAACTACTTGCCCCAGCGACTTAAAAATTATATATTCGTGATCTTGGAACTGCCACCTTTTAATCCATGTAACGAATGACACGAAAAACTAATTTTAAACAAATTGGACATTTTTATCTTTAAACGCGTTTTCCGGCTAAACTATGCGTCCTAGACAGACCATCAAACTTTACCCTTTTTCTGTCCTTAAAATTGGATTTGCGGCTAAACTACTTGCCCCAGCGACTTAAAAAATTATATTTCGTGATCTTGGAACTGCCACCTTTTAATCCATGTAACGAATGACACGAAAAACTAATTTTAAAAAAATTGGACATTTTTATCTTTAAACGCGTTTTCCGGCTAAACTATGCGTCCTAGACCCATCAAACTTTACACTTTTTCTGTCCCTTAAAATTCGATTTGCGGCTAAACTACGTGCCCCAGCGACTTAAAAATTATATATTCGTGATCTTGGAACTGCCACCTTTTAATCCATGTAACGAATGACACGAAAAACTAATTTTAAAAAAATTGGACATTTTTATCTTTAAACGCGTTTTCCGGCTAAACTATGCGTCCTAGACCCATCAAACTTTACACTTTTTCTGTCCCTTAAAATTCGATTTGCGGCTAAACTACTTGCCCCAGCGACTTAAAAATTATATATTCGTGATCTTGGAACTGCCACCTTTTAATCCATGTAACGAATGACACGAAAAACTAATTTTAAAAAAATTGGGCATTTTTATCTTTAAACGCGTTTTCCGGCTAAACTATGCGTCCTAGACCCATCAAACTTTACACTTTTTCTGTCCCTTAAAATTCGATTTGCGGCTAAACTACTTGCCCCAGCGACTTAAAAATTATATATTCGTGATCTTGGAACTGCCACCTTTTAATCCATGTAACGAATGACACGAAAATCTAATTTTAAAAAAATTGGACATTTTTATCTTTAAACGCGTTTTCCGGCTAAACTATGCGTCCTAGACCCATCAAACTTTACACTTTTTCTGTCCTTAAAATTCGATTTGCGGCTAAACTACTTGCCCCAGCGACTTAAAAATTATATATCGTGATCTTGGAACTGCCACCTTTTAATCCATGTAACGAATGACACGAAAACTAATTTTAAAAAAATTGGACATTTTATCTTTAAACGCGTTTTCCGGCTAAACTATGCGTCCTAGACCCATCAAACTTTACACTTTTTCTGTCCCTTAAAATTCGATTTGCGGCTAAACTACTTGCCCCAGCGACTTTAAAAATTATATATTCGTGATCTTGGAACTGCCACCTTTTAATCCATGTAACGAATGACACGAAAAACTAATTTTAAAAAAATTGGACATTTTTATCTTTAAACGCGTTTTCCGGCTAAACTATGCGTCCTAGACCATCAAACTTTACCCTTTTTCTGTCCCTTAAAATTGGATTTGCGGCTAAACTACTTGCCCCAGCGACTTAAAAATTATATATTCGTGATCTTGGAACTGCCACCTTTTAATCCATGTAACGAATGACACGAAAAACTAATTTTAAAAAAATTGGACATTTTTATCTTTAAACGCGTTTTCCGGCTAAACTATGCGTCCTAGACCCATCAAACTTTACACTTTTTCTGTCCCTTAAAATTCGATTTGCGGCTAAACTACGTGCCCCAGCGACTTAAAAATTATATATTCGTGATCTTGGAACTGCCACCTTTTAATCCATGTAACGAATGACACGAAAAACTAATTTTAAAAAAATTGGACATTTTTATCTTTAAACGCGTTTTCCGGCTAAACTATGCGTCCTAGACCCATCAAACTTTACACTTTTTCTGTCCCTTAAAATTCGATTTGCGGCTAAACTACTTGCCCCAGCGACTTAAAAATTATATATTCGTGATCTTGGAACTGTCACCTTTTAATCCATGTAACGAATGACACGAAAAACTAATTTTAAAAAAATTGGCATTTTTTATCTTTAAACGCGTTTTCCGGCTAAACTATGCGTCCTAGACCCATCAAACTTTACACTTTTTCTGTCCCTTAAAATTCGATTTGCGGCTAAACTACTTGCCCCAGCGACTTAAAAATTATATATTCGTGATCTTGGAACTGCCACCTTTTAATCCATGTAACGAATGACACGAAAAACTAATTTTAAAAAAATTGGACATTTTTATCTTTAAACGCGTTTTCCGGCTAAACTATGCGTCCTAGACCCATCAAACTTTACACTTTTTCTGTCCCTTAAAATTCGATTTGCGGCTAAACTACTTGCCCCAGCGACTTAAAAATTATATATTCGTGATCTTGGAACTGCCACCTTTTAATCCATGTAACGAATGACACGAAAAACTAATTTTAAAAAAATTGGACATTTTTATCTTTAAACGCGTTTTCCGGCTAAACTATGCGTCCTAGACCCATCAAACTTTACACTTTTTCTGTCCCTTAAAATTGGATTTGCGGCTAAACTACTTGCCCCAGCGACTTAAAAATTATATATTCGTGATCTTGGAACTGCCACCTTTTAATCCATGTAACGAATGACACGAAAAACTAATTTTAAAAAATTGGACATTTTTATCTTTAAACGCGTTTTCCGGCTAAACTATGCGTCCTAGACCCATCAAACTTTACACTTTTTCTGTCCCTTAAAATTCGATTTGCGGCTAAACTACTTGTCCCAGCGACTTAAAAATTATATATTCGTGATCTTGGAACTGCCACCTTTTAATCCATCTAACGAATGACACGAAAAACTAATTTTAAAAAAATTGGACATTTTTATTTTTATACGCGTTTTTCCGGCTAAACTATGCGTCCTAGACCCACCAAACTTTACACTTTTTCTGTCCCTTAAATTCGATTTGCGGCTAAACTACTTGCCCCAGCGACTTAAAAATTATATATTCGTGATCTTGGAACTGCCACCTTTTAATCCATGTAACGAATGACACGAAAAACTAATTTTAAAAAAATTGGACATTTTTATCTTTAAACGCGTTTTCCGGCTAAACTATGCGTCCTAGACCCATCAAACTTTACACTTTTTCTGTCCCTTAAAATTCGATTTGCGGCTAAACTACTTGCCCCAGCGACTTAAAAATTATATATTCGTGATCTTGGAACTGCCACCTTTTAATCCATGTAACGAATGACACGAAAAACTAATTTTAAAAAAATTGGACATTTTTATCTTTTAAACGCGTTTTCCGGCTAAACTATGCGTCCTAGACCATCAAACTTTACACTTTTTCTGTCCCTTAAAATTCGATTTGCGGCTAAACTACTTGCCCCAGCGACTTAAAAATTATATATTCGTGATCTTGGAACTGCCACCTTTTAATCCATGTAACGAATGACACGAAAAACTAATTTTAAAAAATTGGACATTTTTATCTTTAAACGCGTTTTCCGGCTAAACTATGCGTCCTAGACCCATCAAACCTTTACACTTTTTTTGTCCCTTAAAATTCGATTTGCGGCTAAACTACTTGCCCCAGCGACTTAAAAATTATATATTCGTGATCTTGGAACTGCCACCTTTTAATCCATGTAACGAATGACACGAAAAACTAATTTTAAAAAAATTGGACATTTTTATCTTTAAACGCGTGTTCCGGCTAAACTATGCGTCCTAGACCCATCAAACTTTACACTTTTTCTGTCCCTTAAAATTCGATTTGCGGCTAAACTACTTGCCCCAGCGACTTAAAAATTATATATTCGTGATCTTGGAACTGCCACCTTTTAATCCATGTAACGAATGACACGAAAAACTAATTTTAAAAAAATTGGACATTTTTATCTTTAAACGCGTTTTCCGGCTAAACTATGCGTCCTAGACCCATCAAACTTTACACTTTTTCTGTCCCTTAAAATTCGATTTGCGGCTAAACTACTTGCCCCAGCGACTTAAAAATTATATATTCGTGATCTTGGAACTGCCACCTTTTAATCCATGTAACGAATGACACGAAAAACTAATTTTAAAAAAAAATTGGACATTTTTATCTTTAACGCGTTTTCCGGCTAAACTATGCGTCCTAGACCCATCAAACTTTACACTTTTTCTGTCCTTAAAATTCGATTTGCGGCTAAACTACTTGCCCCAGCGACTTAAAAATTATATATTCGTGATCTTGGAACTGCCACCTTTTAATCCATGTAACGAATGACACGAAAAGCTAATTTTAAAAAAATTGGACATTTTTATCTTTAAACGCGTTTTCCGGCTAAACTATGCGTCCTAGACCCATCAAACTTTACACTTTTTCTGTCCCTTAAAATTCGATTTGCGGCTAAACTACTTGCCCCAGCGACTTAAAAATTATATATTCGTGATCTTGGAACTGCCACCTTTTAATCCATGTAACGAATGACACGAAAAACTAATTTTAAAAAAATTGGACATTTTTATCTTTAAACGCGTTTTCCGGCTAAACTATGCGTCCTAGACCCATCAAACTTTACACTTTTTCTGTCCCTTAAAATTCGATTTGCGGCTAAACTACTTGCCCCAGCGACTTAAAAATTATATATTCGTGATCTTGGAACTGCCACCTTTTAATCCATGTAACGAATGACACGAAAAACTAATTTTAAAAAAATTGGACATTTTTATCTTTAAACGCGTTTTTCCGGCTAAACTATGCGTCCTAGACCCATCAAACTTTACACTTTTTCTGTCCCTTAAAATTCGATTTGCGGCTAAACTACTTGCCCCAGCGACTTAAAAATTATATATTCGTGATCTTGGAACTGCCACCTTTTAATCCATGTAACGAATGACACGAAAAACTAATTTTAAAAAATTGGACATTTTTATCTTTAAACGCGTTTTCCGGCTAAACTATGCGTCCTAGACCCATCAAACTTTACCCTTTTTCTGTCCCTTAAAATTGATTTGCGGCTAAACTACTTGCCCCAGCGACTTAAAAATTATATATCGTGATCTTGGAACTGCCACCTTTTAATCCATGTAACGAATGACACGAAAAACTAATTTTAAAAAAATTGGACATTTTTATCTTTAACGCGTTTTCCGGCTAAACTATGCGTCCTAGACCCATCAAACTTTACACTTTTTCTGTCCCTTAAAATTCGATTTGCGGCTAAACTACGTGCCCCAGCGACTTAAAAATTATACATTCCGTGATCTTGGAACTGCCACCTTTTAATCCATGTAACGAATGACACGAAAAACTAATTTTAAAAAAATTGGACATTTTTATCTTTAAACGCGTTTTCCGGCTAAACTATGCGTCCTAGACCCATCAAACTTTACACTTTTTCTGTCCCTTAAAATTCGATTTGCGGCTAAACTACTTGCCCCAGCGACTTAAAAATTATATATTCGTGATCTTGGAACTGCCACCTTTTAATCCATGTAACGAATGACACGAAAAACTAATTTTAAAAAAATTGGCATTTTTATCTTTAAAAGCGTTTTCCGGCTAAACTATGCGTCCTAGACCCATCAAACTTTACACTTTTTCTGTCCCTTAAAATTCGATTTGCGGCTATACTACTTGCCCCAGCGACTTAAAAATTTATAGTGATCTTGGAACTGCCACCTTTTAATCCATGTAACGAATGACACGAAAAACTAATTTTAAAAAAATTGGACATTTTTATCTTTAAACGCGTTTTCCGGCTAAACTATGCGTCCTAGACCCATCAAACTTTACACTTTTTCTGTCCCTTAAAATTCGATTTGCGGCTAAACTACTTGCCCCAGCGACTTAAAAATTATATATTCGTGATCTTGGAACTGCCACCTTTTAATCCATGTAACGAATGACACGAAAAACTAATTTTAAAAAAATTGGACATTTTTATCTTTAAACGCGTTTTCCGGCTAAACTATGCGTCCTAGACCCATCAAACTTTACACTTTTTCTGTCCCTTAAAATTCGATTTGCGGCTAAACTACTTGCCCCAGCGACTTAAAAATTATATATTCGTGATCTTGGAACTGCCACCTTTTAATCCATGTAACGAATGACACGAAAAACTAATTTTAAAAAAATTGGACATTTTTATTTTTAAACGCGTTTTCCGGCTAAACTATGCGTCCTAGACCCATCAAACTTTACACTTTTTCTGTCACTTAAAATTCGATTTGCGGCTAAACTACTTGCCCCAGCGACTTAAAAATTATATATTCGTGATCTTGGAACTGCCACCTTTTAATCCATGTAACGAATGACACGAAAAACTAATTTTAAAAAAATTGGACATTTTTATCTTTAAACGCGTTTTCCGGCTAAACTATGCGTCCTAGACCCATCAAACTTTACACTTTTTCTGTCCCTTAAAATTCGATTTGCGGCTAAACTACTTGTCCCAGCGACTTAAAAATTATATATTCGTGATCTTGGAACTGCCACCTTTTAATCCATCTAACGAATGACACGAAAAACTAATTTTAAAAAAATTGGACATTTTTATCTTTATACGCGTTTTCCGGCTAAACTATGCGTCCTAGACCCATCAAACTTTACACTTTTTCTGTCCCTTAAAATTCGATTTGCGGCTAAACTACTTGCCCCAGTGACTTAAAAATTATATATTCGTGATCTTGGAACTGCCACCTTTTAATCCATGTAACGAATGACACGAAAAACTAATTTTAAAAAAATTGGACACTTTTATCTTTAAACGCGTTTTCCGGCTAAACTATGCGTCCTAGACCCATCAAACTTTACACTTTTTCTGTCCCTTAAAATTCGATTTGCGGCTAAACTACTTGCCCCAGCGACTTAAAAATTATATATTCGTGATCTTGGAACTGCCACCTTTTAATCCATGTAACGAATGACACGAAAAACTAATTTTAAAAAAATTGGACATTTTTATCTTTAAACGCGTTTTCCGGCTAAACTATGCGTCCTAGACCCATCAAACTTTACACTTTTTCTGTCCCTTAAAATTCGATTTGCGGCTAAACTACTTGCCCCAGCGACTTAAAAATTATATATTCGTGATCTTGGAACTGCCACCTTTTAATCCATGTAACGAATGACACGAAAAACTAATTTTAAAAAAATTGGACATTTTTATCTTTAAACGCGTTTTCCGGCTAAACTATGCGTCCTAGACCCATCAAACTTTACACTTTTTCTGTCCCTTAAAATTCGATTTGCGGCTAAACTACTTGTCCCAGCGACTTAAAAATTATATATTCGTGATCTTGGAACTGCCACCTTTTAATCCATGTAACGAATGACACGAAAAACTAATTTTAAAAAAATTGGACATTTTTATCTTTAAACGCGGTTTCCGGCTAAACTATGCGTCCTAGACCCATCAAACTTTACACTTTTTCTGTCCCTTAAAATTCGATTTGCGGCTAAACTACTTGCCCCAGCGACTTAAAAATTATATATTCGTGATCTTGGAACTGCCACCTTTTAATCCATGTAACGAATGACACGAAAAACTAATTTTAAAAAAATTGGACATTTTTATCTTTAAACGCGTTTTCCGGCTAAACTATGCGTCCTAGACCCATCAAACTTTACACTTTTTCTGTCCCTTAAAATTCGATTTGCGGCTAAACTACTTGCCCCAGCGACTTAAAAATTATATATTCGTGATCTTGGAACTGCCACCTTTTAATCCATGTAACGAATGACACGAAAAACTAATTTTAAAAAAATTGGACATTTTTATTTTTAAACGCGTTTTCCGGCTAAACTATGCGTCCTAGACCCATCAAACTTTACACTTTTTCTGTCCCTTAAAATTCGATTTGCGGCTAAACTACTTGCCCCAGCGACTTAAAAATTATATATTCGTGATCTTGGAACTGCCACCTTTTAATCCATGTAACGAATGACACGAAAAACTAATTTTAAAAAAATTGGACATTTTTATCTTTAAACGCGTTTTCCGGCTAAACTATGCGTCCTAGACCCATCAAACTTTACACTTTTTCTGTCCCTTAAAATTCGATTTGCGGCTAAACTACTTGTCCCAGCGACTTAAAAATTATATATTCGTGATCTTGGAACTGCCACCTTTTAATCCATCTAACGAATGACACGAAAAACTAATTTTAAAAAAATTGGACATTTTTATCTTTATACGCGTTTTCCGGCTAAACTATGCGTCCTAGACCCATCAAACTTTACACTTTTTCTGTCCCTTAAAATTCGATTTGCGGCTAAACTACTTGCCCCAGCGACTTAAAAATTATATATTCGTGATCTTGGAACTGCCACCTTTTAATCCATGTAACGAATGACACGAAAAACTAATTTTAAAAAAATTGGACATTTTTATCTTTAAACGCGTTTTCCGGCTAAACTATGCGTCCTAGACCCATCAAACTTTACACTTTTTCTGTCCCTTAAAATTCGATTTGCAGCTAAACTACTTGCCCCAGCGACTTAAAAATTATATATTCGTGATCTTGGAACTGCCACCTTTTAATCCATGTAACGAATGACACGAAAAACTAATTTTAAAAAAATTGGACATTTTTATCTTTAAACGCGTTTTCCGGCTAAACTATGCGTCCTAGACCCATCAAACTTTACACTTTTTCTGTCCCTTAAAATTCGATTTGCGGCTAAACTACTTGTCCCAGCGACTTAAAAATTATATATTCGTGATCTTGGAACTGCCACCTTTTAATCCATGTAACGAATGACACGAAAAACTAATTTTAAAAAAATTGGACATTTTTATCTTTAAACGCGGTTTCCGGCTAAACTATGCGTCCTAGACCCATCAAACTTTACACTTTTTCTGTCCCTTAAAATTCGATTTGCGGCTAAACTACTTGCCCCAGCGACTTAAAAATTATATATTCGTGATCTTGGAACTGCCACCTTTTAATCCATGTAACGAATGACACGAAAAACTAATTTTAAAAAAATTGGACATTTTTATCTTTAAACGCGTTTTCCGGCTAAACTATGCGTCCTAGACCCATCAAACTTTACACTTTTTCTGTCCCTTAAAATTCGATTTGCGGCTAAACTACTTGCCCCAGCGACTTAAAAATTATATATTCGTGATCTTGGAACTGCCACCTTTTAATCCATGTAACGAATGACATGAAAAACTAATTTTAAAAAAATTGGACATTTTTATCTTTAAACGCGTTTTCCGGCTAAACTATGCGTCCTAGACCCATCAAACTTTACACTTTTTCTGTCCCTTAAAATTCGATTTGCGGCTAAACTACTTGCCCCAGCGACTTAAAAATTATATATTCGTGATCTTGGAACTGCCACCTTTTAATCCATGTAACGAATGACACGAAAAACTAATTTTAAAAAAATTGGACATTTTTATCTTTAAACGCGTTTTCCGGCTAAACTATGCGTCCTAGACCCATCAAACTTTACACTTTTTCTGTCCCTTAAAATTCGATTTGCGGCTAAACTACTTGCCCCAGCGACTTAAAAATTATATATTCGTGATCTTGGAACTGCCACCTTTTAATCCATGTAACGAATGACACGAAAAACTAATTTTAAAAAAATTGGACATTTTTATCTTTAAACGCGTTTTCCGGCTAAACTATGCGTCCTAGACCCATCAAACTTTACACTTTTTCTGTCCCTTAAAATTCGATTTGCGGCTAAACTACTTGCCCCAGCGACTTAAAAATTATATATTCGTGATCTTGGAACTGCCACCTTTTAATCCATGTAACGAATGACACGAAAAACTAATTTTAAAAAATTGGACATTTTTATCTTTAAACGCGTTTTCCGGCTAAACTATGCGGCCTAGACCCATCAAACTTTACACTTTTTCTGTCCCTTAAAATTCGATTTGCGGCTAAACTACTTGCCCCAGCGACTTAAAAATTATATATTCGTGATCTTGGAACTGCCACCTTTTAATCCATGTAACGAATGACACGAAAAACTAATTTTAAAAAAATTGGACATTTTTATCTTTAAACGCGTTTTCCGGCTAAACTATGCGTCCTAGACCCATTAAACTTTACACTTTTTCTGTCCCTTAAAATTCGATTTGCGGCTAAACTACTTGCCCCAGCGACTTAAAAATTATATATTCGTGATCTTGGAACTGCCACCTTTTAATCCATGAAACGAATGACACGAAAAACTAATTTTAAAAAAATTGGACATTTTTATCTTTAAACGCGTTTTCCGGCTAAACTAAGCGTCCTAGACCCATCAAACTTTACACTTTTTCTGTCCCTTAAAATTCGATTTGCGGCTAAACTACTTGCCCCAGCGACTTAAAAATTATATATTCGTGATCTTGGAACTGCCATCTTTTAATCCATGTAACGAATGACACGAAAAACTAATTTTAAAAAAATTGGACATTTTTATCTTTAAACGCGTTTTCCGGCTAAACTATGCGTCCTAGACCCATCAAACTTTACACTTTTTCTGTCCCTTAAAATTTGATTTGCGGCTAAACTACTTGCCCCAGCGACTTAAAAATTATATATTCGTGATCTTGGAACTGCCACCTTTTAATCCATGTAACGAATGACATGAAAAACTAATTTTAAAAAAATTGGACATTTTTATCTTTAAACGCGTTTTCCGGCTAAACTATGCGTCCTAGACCCATCAAACTTTACACTTTTTCTGTCCCTTAAAATTCGATTTGCGGCTAAACTACTTGCCCCAGCGACTTAAAAATTATATATTCGTGATCTTGGAACTGCCACCTTTTAATCCATGTAACGAATGACACGAAAAACTAATTTTAAAAAAATTGGACATTTTTATCTTTAAACGCGTTTTCCGGCTAAACTATGCGTCCTAGACCCATCAAACTTTACACTTTTTCTGTCCCTTAAAATTCGATTTGCGGCTAAACTACTTGCCCCAGCGACTTAAAAATTATATATTCGTGATCTTGGAACTGCCACCTTTTAATCCATGTAACGAATGACACGAAAAACTAATTTTAAAAAAATTGGACATTTTTATCTTTAAACGCGTTTTCCGGCTAAACTATGCGTCCTAGACCCATCAAACTTTACACTTTTTCTGTCCCTTAAAATTCGATTTGCGGCTAAACTACTTGCCCCAGCGACTTAAAAATTATATATTCGTGATCTTGGAACTGCCACCTTTTAATCCATGTAACGAATGACACGAAAAACTAATTTTAAAAAATTGGACATTTTTATCTTTAAACGCGTTTTCCGGCTAAACTATGCGGCCTAGACCCATCAAACTTTACACTTTTTCTGTCCCTTAAAATTCGATTTGCGGCTAAACTACTTGCCCCAGCGACTTAAAAATTATATATTCGTGATCTTGGAACTGCCACCTTTTAATCCATGTAACGAATGACACGAAAAACTAATTTTAAAAAAATTGGACATTTTTATCTTTAAACGCGTTTTCCGGCTAAACTATGCGTCCTAGACCCATCAAACTTTACACTTTTTCTGTCCCCTAAAATTCGATTTGCGGCTAAACTACGTGCCCCAGCGACTTAAAAATTATATATTCGTGATCTTGGAACTGCCACATTTTAATCCATGTAACGAATGACACGAAAAACTAATTTTAAAAAAATTGGACATTTTTATCTTTAAACGCGTTTTCCGGCTAAACTATGCGTCCTAGACCCATCAAACTTTACACTTTTTCTGTCCCTTAAAATTCGATTTGCGGCTAAACTACTTGCCCCAGCGACTTAAAAATTATATATTCGTGATCTTGGAACTGCCACCTTTTAATCCATGTAACGAATGACACGAAAAACTAATTTTAAAAAAAATTGGACATTTTTATCTTTAAACGCGTTTTCCGGCTAAACTATGCGTCCTAGACCCATTAAACTTTACACTTTTTCTGTCCCTTAAAATTCGATTTGCGGCTAAACTACTTGCCCCAGCGACTTAAAAATTATATATTCGTGATCTTGGAACTGCCACCTTTTAATCCATGAAACGAATGACACGAAAAACTAATTTTAAAAAAATTGGACATTTTTATCTTTAAACGCGTTTTCCGGCTAAACTAAGCGTCCTAGACCCATCAAACTTTACACTTTTTCTGTCCCTTAAAATTCGATTTGCGGCTAAACTACTTGCCCCAGCGACTTAAAAATTATATATTCGTGATCTTGGAACTGCCACCTTTTAATCCATGTAACGAATGACACGAAAAACTAATTTTAAAAAAATTGGACATTTTTATCTTTAAACGCGTTTTCCGGCTAAACTATGCGTCCTAGACCCATCAAACTTTACACTTTGTCTGTCCCTTAAAATTTGATTTGCGGCTAAACTACTTGCCCCAGCGACTTAAAAATTATATATTCGTGATCTTGGAACTGCCACCTTTTAATCCATGTAACGACTGACACGAAAATCTAATTTTAAAAAAATTGGACATTTTTATCTTTAAACGCGTTTTCCGGCTAAACTATGCGTCCTAGACCCATCAAACTTTACACTTTTTCTGTCCCTTAAAATTCGATTTGCGGCTAAACTACTTGCCCCAGCGACTTAAAAATTATATATGCGTGATCTTGGAACTGCCACCTTTTAATCCATGTAACGAATGACACGAAAAACTAATTTTAAAAAAATTGGACATTTTTATCTTTAAACGCGTTTTCCGGCTAAACTATGCGTCCTAGACCCATCAAACTTTACACTTTTTCTGTCCCTTAAAATTCGATTTGCGGCTAAACTACTTGCCCCAGCGACTTAAAAATTATATATTCGTGATCTTGGAACTGCCACCTTTTAATCCATGTAACGAATGACACGAAAAACTAATTTTAAAAAAATTGGACATTTTTATCTTTAAACGCGTTTTCCGGCTAAACTATGCGTCCTAGACCCATCAAACTTTACACTTTTTCTGTCCCTTAAAATTCGATTTGCGGCTAAACTACTTGCCCCAGCGACTTAAAAATTATATATTCGTGATCTTGGAACTGCCACCTTTTAATCCATGTAACGAATGACACGAAAAACTAATTTTAAAAAAATTGGACATTTTTATCTTTAAACGCGTTTTCCGGCTAAACTATGCGTCCTAGACCCATCAAACTTTACACTTTTTCTGTCCCTTAAAATTCGATTTGCGGCTAATCTACTTGCCCCAGCGACTTAAAAATTATATATTCGTGATCTTGGAACTGCCACCTTTTAATCCATGTAACGAATGACACGAAAAACTAATTTTAAAAAAATTGGACATTTTTATCTTTAAACGCGTTTTCCGGCTAAACTATGCGTCCTAGACCCATCAAACTTTACACTTTTTCTGTCCCTTAAAATTCGATTTGCGGCTAAACTACTTGCCCCAGCGACTTAAAAATTATATATTCGTGATCTTGGAACTGCCACCTTTTAATCCATGTAACGAATGACACGAAAAACTAATTTTAAAAAAATTGGACATTTTTATCTTTAAACGCGTTTTCCGGCTAAACTATGCGTCCTAGACCCATCAAACTTTACACTTTTTCTGTCCCTTAAAATTCGATTTGCGGCTAAACTACTTGCCCCAGCGACTTAAAAATTATATATTCGTGATCTTGGAACTGCTACCTTTTAATCCATGTAACGAATGACACGAAAAACTAATTTTAAAAAAATTGGACATTTTTATCTTTAAACGCGTTTTCCGGCTAAACTATGCGTCCTAGACCCATCAAACTTTACACTTTTTCTGTCCCTTAAAATTCGATTTGCGGCTAAACTACTTGCCCCAGCGACTTAAAAATTATATATTCGTGATCTTGGAACTGCCACCTTTTAATCCATGTAACGAATGACACGAAAAACTAATTTTAAAAAAATTGGACATTTTTATCTTTAAACGCGTTTTCCGGCTAAACTATGCGTCCTAGACCCATCAAACTTTACACTTTTTCTGTCCCTTAAAATTCGATTTGCGGCTAAACTACTTGCCCCAGCGACTTAAAAATTATATATTCGTGATCTTGGAACTGCCACCTTTTAATCCATGTAACGAATGACACGAAAAACTAATTTTAAAAAAATTGGACATTTTTATCTTTAAACGCGTTTTCCGGCTAAACTATGCGTCCTAGACCCATCAAACTTTACACTTTTTCTGTCCCTTAAAATTCGATTTGCGGCTAAACTACTTGCCCCAGCGACTTAAAAATTATATATTCGTGATCTTGGAACTGCCACCTTTTAATCCATGTAACGAATGACACGAAAAACTAATTTTAAAAAAATTGGACATTTTTATCTTTAAACGCGTTTTCCGGCTAAATTATGCGTCCTAGACCCATCAAACTTTACACTTTTTCTGTCCCTTAAAATTCGATTTGCGGCTAAACTACTTGCCCCAGCGACTTAAAAATTATATATTCGTGATCTTGGAACTGCCACCTTTTAATCCATGTAACGAATGACACGAAAATCTAATTTTAAAAAAATTGGACATTTTTATCTTTAAACGCGTTTTCCGGCTAAACTATGCGTCCTAGACCCATCAAACTTTACACTTTTTCTGTCCCTTAAAATTCGATTTGCGGCTAAACTACTTGCCCCAGCGACTTAAAAATTATATATTCGTGATCTTGGAACTGCCACCTTTTAATCCATGTAACGAATGACACGAAAAACTAATTTTAAAAAAATTGGACATTTTTATCTTTAAACGCGTTTTCCGGCTAAACTATGCGTCCTAGACCCATCAAACTTTACACTTTTTCTGTCCCTTAAAATTCGATTTGCGGCTAAACTACTTGCCCCAGCGACTTAAAAATTATATATTCGTGATCTTGGAACTGCCATCTTTTAATCCATGTAACGAATGACACGAAAAACTAATTTTAAAAAAATTGGACATTTTTATCTTTAAACGCGTTTTCCGGCTAAACTATGCGTCCTAGACCCATCAAACTTTACATTTTTTCTGTCCCTTAAAATTCGATTTGCGGCTAAACTACTTGCCCCAGCGACTTAAAAATTATATATTCGTGATCTTGGAACTGCCACCTTTTAATCCATGTAACGAATGACACGAAAATCTAATTTTAAAAAAATTGGACATTTTTATCTTTAAACGCGTTTTCCGGCTAAACTATGCGTCCTAGACCCATCAAACTTTACACTTTTTCTGTCCCTTAAAATTCGATTTGCGGCTAAACTACTTGCCCCAGCGACTTAAAAATTATATATTCGTGATCTTGGAACTGCCACCTTTTAATCCATGTAACGAATGACACGAAAATCTAATTTTAAAAAAATTGGACATTTTTATCTTTAAACGCGTTTTCCGGCTAAACTATGCGTCCTAGACCCATCAAACTTTACACTTTTTCTGTCCCTTAAAATTCGATTTGCGGCTAAACTACTTGCCCCAGCGACTTAAAAATTATATATTCGTGATCTTGGAACTGCCACCTTTTAATCCATGTAACGAATGACACGAAAAACTAATTTTAAAAAAATTGGACATTTTTATCTTTAAACGCGTTTTCCGGCTAAACTATGCGTCCTAGACCCATCAAACTTTACACTTTTTCTGTCCCTTAAAATTCGATTTGCGGCTAAACTACTTGCCCCAGCGACTTAAAAATTATATATTCGTGATCTTGGAACTGCCACCTTTTAATCCATGTAACGAATGACACGAAAAACTAATTTTAAAAAAATTGGACATTTTTATCTTTAAACGCGTTTTCCGGCTAAACTATGCGTCCTAGACCCATCAAACTTTACACTTTTTCTGTCCCTTAAAATTCGATTTGCGGCTAAACTACTTGCCCCAGCGACTTAAAAATTATATATTCGTGATCTTGGAACTGCCACCTTTTAATCCATGTAACGAATGACACGAAAAACTAATTTTAAAAAAATTGGACATTTTTATCTTTAAACGCGTTTTCCGGCTAAACTATGCGTCCTAGACCCATCAAACTTTACACTTTTTCTGTCCCTTAAAATTCGATTTGCGGCTAAACTACTTGCCCCAGCGACTTAAAAATTATATATTCGTGATCTTGGAACTGCCACCTTTTAATCCATGTAACGAATGACACGAAAAACTAATTTTAAAAAAATTGGACATTTTTATCTTTAAACGCGTTTTCCGGCTAAACTATGCGTCCTAGACCCATCAAACTTTACACTTTTTCTGTCCCTTAAAATTCGATTTGCGGCTAAACTACTTGCCCCAGCGACTTAAAAATTATATATTCGTGATCTTGGAACTGCCACCTTTTAATCCATGTAACGAATGACATGAAAAACTAATTTTAAAAAAATTGGACATTTTTATCTTTAAACGCGTTTTCCGGCTAAACTATGCGTCCTAGACCCATCAAACTTTACACTTTTTCTGTCCCTTAAAATTCGATTTGCGGCTAAACTACTTGCCCCAGCGACTTAAAAATTATATATTCGTGATCTTGGAACTGCCACCTTTTAATCCATGTAACGAATGACACGAAAAACTAATTTTAAAAAAATTGGACATTTTTATCTTTAAACGCGTTTTCCGGCTAAACTATGCGTCCTAGACCCATCAAACTTTACACTTTTTCTGTCCCTTAAAATTCGATTTGCGGCTAAACTACTTGCCCCAGCGACTTAAAAATTATATATTCGTGATCTTGGAACTGCCACCTTTTAATCCATGTAACGAATGACACGAAAAACTAATTTAAAAAAAATTGGACATTTTTATCTTTAAACGCGTTTTCCGGCTAAACTATGCGTCCTAGACCCATCAAACTTTACACTTTTTCTGTCCCTTAAAATTCGATTTGCGGCTAAACTACTTGCCCCAGCGACTTAAAAATTATATATTCGTGATCTTGGAACTGCCACCTTTTAATCCATGTAACGAATGACACGAAAAACTAATTTTAAAAAAATTGGACATTTTTATCTTTAAACGCGTTTTCCGGCTAAACTATGCGTCCTAGACCCATCAAACTTTACACTTTTTATGTCCCTTAAAATTCGATTTGCGGCTAAACTACTTGCCCCAGCGACTTAAAAATTATATATTCGTGATCTTGGAACTGCCACCTTTTAATCCATGTAACGAATGACACGAAAAACTAATTTTAAAAAAATTGGACATTTTTATCTTTAAACGCGTTTTCCGGCTAAACTATGCGTCCTAGACCCATCAAACTTTACACTTTTTCTGTCCCTTAAAATTCGATTTGCGGCTAAACTACGTGCCCCAGCGACTTAAAAATTATATATTCGTGATC
Source organism: Philhelius pedissequus (assembly GCA_910595825.1). Classification (NCBI taxonomy): domain Eukaryota; kingdom Metazoa; phylum Arthropoda; class Insecta; order Diptera; family Syrphidae; genus Philhelius; species Philhelius pedissequus. The sequence goes on from CAJVCO010000066.1 coordinate 22,237, forward strand.
TTGGAACTGCCACCTTTTAATCCATGTAACGAATGACACGAAAAACTAATTTTAAAAAAATTGGACATTTTTATCTTTAAACGCGTTTTCCGGCTAAACTATGCGTCCTAGACCCATCAAACTTTACACTTTTTCTGTCCCTTAAAATTCGATTTGCGGCTAAACTACTTGCCCCAGCGACTTAAAAATTATATATTCGTGATCTTGGAACTGCCACCTTTTAATCCATGTAACGAATGACACGAAAAACTAATTTTAAAAAAATTGGACATTTTTATCTTTAAACGCGTTTTCCGGCTAAACTATGCGTCCTAGACCCATCAAACTTTACACTTTTTCTGTCCCTTAAAATTCGATTTGCGGCTAAACTACTTGCCCCAGCGACTTAAAAATTATATATTCGAGATCTTGGAACTGCCACCTTTTAATCCATGTAACGAATGACACGAAAAACTAATTTTAAAAAAATTGGACATTTTTATCTTTAAACGCGTTTTCCGGCTAAACTATGCGTCCTAGACCCATCAAACTTTACACTTTTTCTGTCCCTTAAAATTCGATTTGCGGCTAAACTACTTGCCCCAGCGACTTAAAAATTATATATTCGTGATCTTGGAACTGCCACCTTTTAATCCATGTAACGCATGACACGAACAACTAATTTTAAAAAAATTGGACATTTTTATCTTTAAACGCGTTTTCCGGCTAAACTATGCGTCCTAGACCCATCAAACTTTACACTTTTTCTGTCCCTTAAAATTCGATTTGCGGCTAAACTACTTGCCCCAGCGACTTAAAAATTATATATTCGTGATCTTGGAACTGCCACCTTTTAATCCATGTAACGAATGACACGAAAAACTAATTTTAAAAAAATTGGACATTTTTATCTTTAAACGCGTTTTTCGGCTAAACTATGCGTCCTAGACCCATCAAACTTTACACTTTTTCTGTCCCTTAAAATTCGATTTGCGGCTAAACTACTTGCCCCAGCGACTTAAAAATTATATATTCGTGATCTTGGAACTGCCACCTTTTAATCCATGTAACGAATGACACGAAAAACTAATTTTAAAAAAATTGGACATTTTTATCTTTAAACGCGTTTTCCGGCTAAACTATGCGTCCTAGACCCATCAAACATTATACTTTTTCTGTCCCTTAAAATTCGATTTGCGGCTAAACTACTTGCCCCAGCGACTTAAAAATTATATATTCGTGATCTTGGAACTGCCACCTTTTAATCCATGTAACGAATGACACGAAAAACTAATTTTAAAAAAATTGGACATTTTTATCTTTAAACGCGTTTTCCGGCTAAACTATGCGTCCTAGACCCATCAAACTTTACACTTTTTCTGTCCCTTAAAATTCGATTTGCGGCTAAACTACTTGCCCCAGCGACTTAAAAATTATATATTCGTGATCTTGGAACTGCCACCTTTTAATCCATGTAACGAATGACACGAAAAACTAATTTTAAAAAAATGGACATTTTTATCTTTAAACGCGTTTTCCGGCTAAACTATGCGTCCTAGACCCATCAAACTTTACACTTTTTCTGTCCCTTAAAATTCGATTTGCGGCTAAACTACTTGCCCCAGCGACTTAAAAATTATATATTCGTGATCTTGGAACTGCCACCTTTTAATCCATGTAACGAATGACACGAAAAACTAATTTTAAAAAAAATTGGACATTTTTATCTTTAAACGCGTTTTCCGGCTAAACTATGCGTCCTAGACCCATCAAACTTTACACTTTTTCTGTCCCTTAAAATTCGATTTGCGGCTAAACTACTTGCCCCAGCGACTTAAAAATTATATATTCGTGATCTTGGAACTGCCACCTTTTAATCCATGTAACGCATGACACGAAAAACTAATTTTAAAAAAATTGGACATTTTTATCTTTAAACGCGTTTTCCGGCTAAACTATTAACCTTTTAATCCATGTAACGAATGACACGAAAAACTAATTTTAAAAAAATTGGACATTTTTATCTTTAAACGCGTTTTCCGGCTAAACTATGCTTCCTAGACCCATCAAACTTTACACTTTTTCTGTCCCTTAAAATTCGATTTGCGGCTAAACTACTTGCCCCAGCGACTTAAAAATTATATATTCGTGATCTTGGAACTGCCACCTTTTAATCCATGTAACGAATGACACGAAAAACTAATTTTAAAAAAATTGGACATTTTTATCTTTAAACGCGTTTTCCGGCTAAACTATGCGTCCTAGACCCATCAAACTTTACACTTTTTCTGTCCCTTAAAATTCGATTTGCGGCTAAACTACTTGCCCCAGCGACTTAAAAATTATATATTCGTGATCTTGGAACTGCCACCTTTTAATCCATGTAACGAATGACACGAAAAACTAATTTTAAAAAAATTGGACATTTTTATCTTTAAACGCGTTTTCCGGCTAAACTATGCGTCCTAGACCCATCAAACTTTACACTTTTTCTGTCCCTTAAAATTCGATTTGCGGCTAAACTACTTGCCCCAGCGACTTAAAAATTATATATTCGTGATCTTGGAACTGCCACCTTTTAATCCATGTAACGCATGACACGAAAAACTAATTTTAAAAAAATTGGACATTTTTATCTTTAAACGCGTTTTCCGGCTAAACTATTAACCTTTTAATCCATGTAACGAATGACACGAAAAACTAATTTTAAAAAAATTGGACATTTTTATCTTTAAACGCGTTTTCCGGCTAAACTATGCGTCCTAGACCCATCAAACTTTACACTTTTTCTGTCCCTTAAAATTCGATTTGCGGCTAAACTACTTGCCCCAGCGACTTAAAAATTATATATTCGTGATCTTGGAACTGCCACCTTTTAATCCATGTAACGAATGACACGAAAAACTAATTTTAAAAAAATTGGACATTTTTATCTTTAAACGCGTTTTCTGGCTAAACTATGCGTCCTAGACCCATCAAACTTTACACTTTTTCTGTCCCTTAAAATTCGATTTGCGGCTAAACTACTTGCCCCAGCGACTTAAAAATTATATATTCGTGATCTTGGAACTGCCACCTTTTAATCCATGTAACGAATGACACGAAAAACTAATTTTAAAAAAATTGGACATTTTTATCTTTAAACGCGTTTTCCGGCTAAACTATGCGTCCTAGACCCATCAAACTTTACACTTTTTCTGTCCCTTAAAATTCGATTTGCGGCTAAACTACTTGCCCCAGCGACTTAAAAATTATATATTCGTGATCTTGGAACTGCCACCTTTTAATCCATGTAACGAATGACACGAAAAACTAATTTTAAAAAAATTGGACATTTTTATCTTTAAACGCGTTTTCCGGCTAAACTATGCGTCCTAGACCCATCAAACTTTACACTTTTTCTGTCCCTTAAAATTCGATTTGCGGCTAAACTACTTGCCCCAGCGACTTAAAAATTATATATTCGTGATCTTGGAACTGCCACCTTTTAATCCATGTAACGAATGACACGAAAAACTAATTTTAAAAAAATTGGACATTTTTATCTTTAAACGCGTTTTCCGGCTAAACTATGCGTCCTAGACCCATCAAACTTTACACTTTTTCTGTCCCTTAAAATTCGATTTGCGGCTAAACTACTTGCCCCAGCGACTTAAAAATTATATATTCGTGATCTTGGAACTGCCACCTTTTAATCCATGTAACGAATGACACGAAAAACTAATTTTAAAAAAATTGGACATTTTTATCTTTAAACGCGTTTTCCGGCTAAACTATGCGTCCTAGACCCATCAAACTTTACACTTTTTCTGTCCCTTAAAATTCGATTTGCGGCTAAACTACTTGCCCCAGCGACTTAAAAATTATATATTCGTGATCTTGGAACTGCCACCTTTTAATCCATGTAACGAATGACACGAAAAACTAATTTTAAAAAAATTGGACATTTTTATCTTTAAACGCGTTTTCCGGCTAAACTATGCGTCCTAGACCCATCAACCTTTACACTTTTTCTGTCCCTTAAAATTCGATTTGCGGCTAAACTACTTGCCCCAGCGACTTAAAAATTATATATTCGTGATCTTGGAACTGCCACCTTTTAATCCATGTAACGAATGACACGAAAAACTAATTTTAAAAAAATTGGACATTTTTATCTTTAAACGCGTTTTCCGGCTAAACTATGCGTCCTAGACCCATCAAACTTTACACTTTTTCTGTCCCTTAAAATTCGATTTGCGGCTAAACTACTTGCCCCAGCGACTTAAAAATTATATATTCGTGATCTTGGAACTGCCACCTTTTAATCCATGTAACGAATGACACGAAAAACTAATTTTAAAAAAATTGGACATTTTTATCTTTAAACGCGTTTTCCGGCTAAACTATGCGTCCTAGACCCATCAAACTTTACACTTTTTCTGTCCCTTAAAATTCGATTTGCGGCTAAACTACTTGCCCCAGCGACTTAAAAATTATATATTCGTGATCTTGGAACTGCCACCTTTTAATCCATGTAACGAATGACACGAAAAACTAATTTTAAAAAAATTGGACATTTTTATCTTTAAACGCGTTTTCCGGCTAAACTATGCGTCCTAGACCCATCAAACTTTACACTTTTTCTGTCCCTTAAAATTCGATTTGCGGCTAAACTACTTGCCCCAGCGACTTAAAAATTATATATTCGTGATCTTGGAACTGCCACCTTTTAATCCATGTAACGAATGACACGAAAAACTAATTTTAAAAAAATTGGACATTTTTATCTTTAAACGCGTTTTCCGGCTAAACTATGCGTCCTAGACCCATCAAACTTTACACTTTTTCTGTCCCTTAAAATTCGATTTGCGGCTAAACTACTTGCCTCAGCGACTTAAAAATTATATATTCGTGATCTTGGAACTGCCACCTTTTAATCCATGTAACGAATGACACGAAAAACTAATTTTAAAAAAATTGGACATTTTTATCTTTAAACGCGTTTTCCGGCTAAACTATGCGTCCTAGACCCATCAAACTTTACACTTTTTCTGTCCCTTAAAATTCGATTTGCGGCTAAACTACTTGCCCCAGCGACTTAAAAATTATATATTCATGATCTTGGAACTGCCACCTTTTAATCCATGTAACGAATGACACGAAAAACTAATTTTAAAAAAATTGGACATTTTTATCTTTAAACACGTTTTCCGGCTAAACTATGCGTCCTAGACCCATCAAACTTTACACTTTTTCTGTCCCTTAAAATTCGATTTGCGGCTAAACTACTTGCCCCAGCGACTTAAAAATTATATATTCGTGATCTTGGAACTGCCACCTTTTAATCCATGTAACGAATGACACGAAAAACTAATTTTAAAAAAATTGGACATTTTTATCTTTAAACGCGTTTTCCGGCTAAACTATGCGTCCTAGACCCATCAAACTTTACACTTTTTCTGTCCCTTAAAATTCGATTTGCGGCTAAACTACTTGCCCCAGCGACTTAAAAATTATATATTCGTGATCTTGGAACTGCCACCTTTTAATCCATGTAACGAATGACACGAAAAACTAATTTTAAAAAAATTGGACATTTTTATCTTTAAACGCGTTTTCCGGCTAAACTATGCGTCCTATACCCATCAAACTTTACACTTTTTCTGTCCCTTAAAATTCGATTTGCGGCTAAACTACGTGCCCCAGCGACTTAAAAATTATATATTCGTGATCTTGGAACTGCCACCTTTTAATCCATGTAACGAATGACACGAAAAACTAATTTTAAAAAAATTGGACATTTTTATCTTTAAACGCGTTTTCCGGCTAAACTATGCGTCCTAGACCCATCAAACTTTACACTTTTTCTGTCCCTTAAAATTCGATTTGCGGCTAAACTACTTGCCCCAGCGACTTAAAAATTATATATTCGTGATCTTGGAACTGCCACCTTTTAATCCATGTAACGAATGACACGAAAAACTAATTTTAAAAAAATTGGACATTTTTATCTTTAAACGCGTTTTCCGGCTAAACTATGCGTCCTAGACCCATCAAACTTTACACTTTTTCTGTCCCTTAAAATTCGATTTGCGGCTAAACTACTTGCCCCAGCGACTTAAAAATTATATATTCGTGATCTTGGAACTGCCACCTTTTAATCCATGTAACGAATGACACGAAAAACTAATTTTAAAAAAATTGGACATTTTTATCTTTAAACGCGTTTTCCGGCTAAACTATGCGTCCTAGACCCATCAAACTTTACACTTTTTCTGTCCCTTAAAATTCGATTTGCGGCTAAACTACTTGCCCCAGCGACTTAAAAATTATATATTCGTGATCTTGGAACTGCCACCTTTTAATCCATGTAACGAATGACACGAAAAACTAATTTTAAAAAAATTGGACATTTTTATCTTTAAACGCGTTTTCCGGCTAAACTATGCGTCCTAGACCCATCAAACTTTACACTTTTTCTGTCCCTTAAAATTCGATTTGCGGCTAAACTACTTGCCCCAGCGACTTAAAAATTATATATTCGTGATCTTGGAACTGCCACCTTTTAATCCATGTAACGAATGACACGAAAAACTAATTTTAAAAAAATTGGACATTTTTATCTTTAAACGCGTTTTCCGGCTAAACTATGCGTCCTAGACCCATCAAACTTTACACTTTTTCTGTCCCTTAAAATTCGATTTGCGGCTAAACTACTTGCCCCAGCGACTTAAAAATTATATATTCGTGATCTTGGAACTGCCACCTTTTAATCCATGTAACGAATGACACGAAAAACTAATTTTAAAAAAATTGGACATTTTTATCTTTAAACGCGTTTTCCGGCTAAACTATGCGTCCTAGACCCATCAAACTTTACACTTTTTCTGTCCCTTAAAATTCGATTTGCGGCTAAACTACTTGCCCCAGCGACTTAAAAATTATATATTCGTGATCTTGTAACTGCCACCTTTTAATCCATGTAACGAATGACACGAAAAACTAATTTTAAAAAAATTGGACATTTTTATCTTTAAACGCGTTTTCCGGCTAAACTATGCGTCCTAGACCCATCAAACTTTACACTTTTTCTGTCCCTTAAAATTCGATTTGCGGCTAAACTACGTGCCCCAGCGACTTAAAAATTATATATTCGTGATCTTGGAACTGCCACCTTTTAATCCATGTAACGAATGACACGAAAAACTAATTTTAAAAAAATTGGACATTTTTATCTTTAAACGCGTTTTCCGGCTAAACTATGCGTCCTAGACCCATCAAACTTTACACTTTTTCTGTCCCTTAAAATTCGATTTGCGGCTAAACTACTTGCCCCAGCGACTTAAAAATTATATATTCGTGATCTTGGAACTGCCACCTTTTAATCCATGTAACGAATGACACGAAAAACTAATTTTAAAAAAATTGGACATTTTTATCTTTAAACGCGTTTTCCGGCTAAACTATGCGTCCTAGACCCATCAAACTTTACACTTTTTCTGTCCCTTAAAATTCGATTTGCGGCTAAACTACTTGCCCCAGCGACTTAAAAATTATATATTCGTGATCTTGGAACTGCCACCTTTTAATCCATGTAACGAATGACACGAAAAACTAATTTTAAAAAAATTGGACATTTTTATCTTTAAACGCGTTTTCCGGCTAAACTATGCGTCCTAGACCCATCAAACTTTACACTTTTTCTGTCCCTTAAAATTCGATTTGCGGCTAAACTACGTGCCCCAGCGACTTAAAAATTATATATTCGTGATCTTGGAACTGCCACCTTTTAATCCATGTAACGAATGACACGAAAAACTAATTTTAAAAAAATTGGACATTTTTATCTTTAAACGCGTTTTCCGGCTAAACTATGCGTCCTAGACCCATCAAACTTTACACTTTTTCTGTCCCTTAAAATTCGATTTGCGGCTAAACTACTTGCCCCAGCGACTTAAAAATTATATATTCGTGATCTTGGAACTGCCACCTTTTAATCCATGTAACGAATGACACGAAAAACTAAATTTAAAAAAATTGGACATTTTTATCTTTTAAACGCGTTTTCCGGCTAAACTATGCGTCCTAGACCCATCAAACTTTACACTTTTTCTGTCCCTTAAAATTCGATTTGCGGCTAAACTACTTGCCCCAGCGACTTAAAAATTATATATTCGTGATCTTGGAACTGCCACCTTTTAATCCATGTAACGAATGACACGAAAAACTAATTTTAAAAAAATTGGACATTTTTATCTTTAAACGCGTTTTCCGGCTAAACTATGCGTCCTAGACCCATCAAACTTTACACTTTTTCTGTCCCTTAAAATTCGATTTGCGGCTAAACTACTTGCCCCAGCGACTTAAAAATTATATATTCGTGATCTTGGAACTGCCACCTTTTAATCCATGTAACGAATGACACGAAAACTAATTTTAAAAAAATTGGACATTTTTATCTTTAAACGCGTTTTCCGGCTAAACTATGCGTCCAAGACCCATCAAACTTTACACTTTTTCTGTCCCTTAAAATTCGATTTGCGGCTAAACTACTTGCCCCAGCGACTTAAAAATTATATATTCGTGATCTTGGAACTGCCACCTTTTAATCCATGTAACGAATGACACGAAAAACTAATTTTAAAAAAAATTGGACATTTTTATCTTTAAACGCGTTTTCCGGCGAAACTATGCGTCCTAGACCCATCAAACTTTACACTTTTTCTGTCCCTTAAAATTCGATTTGCGGCTAAACTACTTGCCCCAGCGACTTAAAAATTATATATTCGTGATCTTGGAACTGCCACCTTTTAATCCATGTAACGAATGACACGAAAAACTAATTTTAAAAAAATTGGACATTTTTATCTTTAAACGCGTTTTCCGGCTAAACTATGCGTCCTAGACCCATCAAACTTTACACTTTTTCTGTCCTTTAAAATTCGATTTGCGGCTAAACTACGTGCCCCAGCGACTTAAAAATTATATATTCGTGATCTTGGAACTGCCACCTTTTAATCCATGTAACGAATGACACGAAAAACTAATTTTAAAAAAATTGGACATTTTTATCTTTAAACGCGTTTTCCGGCTAAACTATGCGCCCTAGACCCATCAAACCTTACACTTTTTCTGTCCCTTAAAATTCGATTTGCGGCTAAACTACTTGCCCCAGCGACTTAAAAATTATATATTCGTGATCTTGGAACTGCCACCTTTTAATCCATGTAACGAATGACACGAAAAACTAATTTTAAAAAAATTGGACATTTTTATCTTTAAACGCGTTTTCCGGCTAAACTATGCGTCCTAGACCCATCAAACTTTACACTTTTTCTGTCCCTTAAAATTCGATTTGCGGCTAAACTACTTGCCCCAGCGACTTAAAAATTATATATTCGTGATCTTGGAACTGCCACCTTTTAATCCATGTAACGAATGACACGAAAAACTAATTTTAAAAAAATTGGACATTTTTATCTTTAAACGCGTTTTCCGGCTAAACTATGCGTCCTAGACCCATCAAACTTTACACTTTTTCTGTCCCTTAAAATTCGATTTGCGGCTAAACTACTTGCCCCAGCGACTTAAAAATTATATATTCGTGATCTTGGAACTGCCACCTTTTAATCCATGTAACGAATGACACGAAAAACTAATTTTAAAAAAATTGGACATTTTTATCTTTAAACGCGTTTTCCGGCTAAACTATGCGTCCAAGACCCATCAAACTTTACACTTTTTCTGTCCCTTAAAATTCGATTTGCGGCTAAACTACTTGCCCCAGCGACTTAAAAATTATATATTCGTGATCTTGGAACTGCCACCTTTTAATCCATGTAACGAATGACACGAAAAACTAATTTTAAAAAAATTGGACATTTTTATCTTTAAACGCGTTTTCCGGCGAAACTATGCGTCCTAGACCCATCAAACTTTACACTTTTTCTGTCCCTTAAAATTCGATTTGCGGCTAAACTACTTGCCCCAGCGACTTAAAAATTATATATTCGTGATCTTGGAACTGCCACCTTTTAATCCATGTAACGAATGACACGAAAAACTAATTTTAAAAAAATTGGACATTTTTATCTTTAAACGCGTTTTCCGGCTAAACTATGCGTCCTAGACCCATCAAACTTTACACTTTTTCTGTCCCTTAAAATTCGATTTGCGGCTAAACTACGTGCCCCAGCGACTTAAAAATTATATATTCGTGATCTTGGAACTGCCACCTTTTAATCCATGTAACGAATGACACGAAAAACTAATTTTAAAAAATTGGACATTTTTATCTTTAAACGCGTTTTCCGGCTAAACTATGCGTCCTAGACCCATCAAACTTTACACTTTTTCTGTCCCTTAAAATTCGATTTGCGGCTAAACTACTTGCCCCAGCGACTTAAAAATTATATATTCGTGATCTTGGAACTGCCACCTTTTAATCCATGTAACGAATGACACGAAAAACTAATTTTAAAAAAATTGGACATTTTTATCTTTAAACGCGTTTTCCGGCTAAACTATGCGTCCTAGACCCATCAAACTTTACACTTTTTCTGTCCCTTAAAATTCGATTTGCGGCTAAACTACTTGCCCCAGCGACTTAAAAATTATATATTCGTGATCTTGGAACTGCCACCTTTTAATCCATGTAACGAATGACACGAAAAACTAATTTTAAAAAAATTGGACATTTTTATCTTTAAACGCGTTTTCCGGCTAAACTATGCGTCCTAGACCCATCAAACTTTACACTTTTTCTGTCCCTTAAAATTCGATTTGCGGCTAAACTACGTGCCCCAGCGACTTAAAAATTATATATTCGTGATCTTGGAACTGCCACCTTTTAATCCATGTAACGAATGACACGAAAAACTAATTTTAAAAACATTGGACATTTTTATCTTTAAACGCGTTTTCCGGCTAAACTATGCGTCCTAGACCCATCAAACTTTACACTTTTTCTGTCCCTTAAAATTCGATTTGCGGCTAAACTACTTGCCCCAGCGACTTAAAAATTATATATTCGTGATCTTGGAACTGCCACCTTTTAATCCATGTAACGAATGACACGAAAAACTAATTTTAAAAAAATTGGACATTTTTATCTTTAAACGCGTTTTCCGGCTAAACTATGCGTCCTAGACCCATCAAACTTTACACTTTTTCTGTCCCTTAAAATTCGATTTGCGGCTAAACTACGTGCCCCAGCGACTTAAAAATTATATATTCGTGATCTTGGAACTGCCACCTTTTAATCCATGTAACGAATGACACGAAAAACTAATTTTAAAAAAATTGGACATTTTTATCTTTAAACGCGTTTTCCGGCTAAACTATGCGTCCTAGACCCATCAAACTTTACACTTTTTCTGTCCCTTAAAATTCGATTTGCGGCTAAACTACTTGCCCCAGCGACTTAAAAATTATATATTCGTGATCTTGGAACTGCCACCTTTTAATCCATGTAACGAATGACACGAAAAACTAATTTTAAAAAAATTGGACATTTTTATCTTTAAACGCGTTTTCCGGCTAAACTATGCGTCCTAGACCCATCAAACTTTACACTTTTTCTGTCCCTTAAAATTCGATTTGCGGCTAAACTACTTGCCCCAGCGACTTAAAAATTATATATTCGTGATCTTGGAACTGCCACCTTTTAATCCATGTAACGAATGACACGAAAAACTAATTTTAAAAAAATTGGATATTTTTATCTTTAAACGCGTTTTCCGGCTAAACTATGCGTCCTAGACCCATCAAACTTTACACTTTTTCTGTCCCTTAAAATTCGATTTGCGGCTAAACTACTTGCCCCAGCGACTTAAAAATTATATATTCGTGATCTTGGAACTGCCACCTTTTAATCCATGTAACGAATGACACGAAAAACTAATTTTAAAAAAATTGGACATTTTTATCTTTAAACGCGTTTTCCGGCTAAACTATGCGTCCTAGACCCATCAAACTTTACACTTTTTCTGTCCCTTAAAATTCGATTTGCGGCTAAACTACTTGCCCCAGCGACTTAAAAATTATATATTCGTGATCTTGGAACTGCCACCTTTTAATCCATGTAACGAATGACACGAAAAACTAATTTTAAAAAAATTGGACATTTTTATCTTTAAACGCGTTTTCCGGCTAAACTATGCGTCCTAGACCCATCAAACTTTACACTTTTTCTGTCCCTTAAAATTCGATTTGCGGCTAAACTACTTGCCCCAGCGACTTAAAAATTATATATTCGTGATCTTGGAACTGCCACCTTTTAATCCATGTAACGAATGACACGAAAAACTAATTTTAAAAAAATTGGACATTTTTATCTTTAAACGCGTTTTCCGGCTAAACTATGCGTCCTAGACCCATCAAACTTTACACTTTTTCTGTCCCTTAAAATTCGATTTGCGGCTAAACTACTTGCCCCAGCGACTTAAAAATTATATATTCGTGATCTTGGAACTGCCACCTTTTAATCCATGTAACGAATGACACGAAAAACTAATTTTAAAAAAATTGGACATTTTTATCTTTAAACGCGTTTTCCGGCTAAACTATGCGTCCTAGACCCATCAAACTTTACACTTTTTCTGTCCCTTAAAATTCGATTTGCGGCTAAACTACGTGCCCCAGCGACTTAAAAATTATATATTCGTGATCTTGGAACTGCCACCTTTTAATCCATGTAACGAATGACACGAAAAACTAATTTTAAAAAAATTGGACATTTTTATCTTTAAACGCGTTTTCCGGCTAAACTATGCGTCCTAGACCCATCAAACTTTACACTTTTTCTGTCCCTTAAAATTCGATTTGCGGCTAAACTACTTGCCCCAGCGACTTAAAAATTATATATTCGTGATCTTGGAACTGCCACCTTTTAATCCATGTAACGAATGACACGAAAAACTAATTTTAAAAAAATTGGACATTTTTATCTTTAAACGCGTTTTCCGGCTAAACTATGCGTCCTAGACCCATCAAACTTTACACTTTTTCTGTCCCTTAAAATTCGATTTGCGGCTAAACTACTTGCCCCAGCGACTTAAAAATTATATATTCGTGATCTTGGAACTGCCACCTTTTAATCCATGTAACGAATGACACGAAAAACTAATTTTAAAAAAATTGGACATTTTTATCTTTAAACGCGTTTTCCGGCTAAACTATGCGTCCTAGACCCATCAAACTTTACACTTTTTCTGTCCCTTAAAATTCGATTTGCGGCTAAACTACTTGCCCCAGCGACTTAAAAATTATATATTCGTGATCTTGGAACTGCCACCTTTTAATCCATGTAACGAATGACACGAAAAACTAATTTTAAAAAAATTGGACATTTTTATCTTTAAACGCGTTTTCCGGCTAAACTATGCGTCCTAGACCCATCAAACTTTACACTTTTTCTGTCCCTTAAAATTCGATTTGCGGCTAAACTACTTGCCCCAGCGACTTAAAAATTATATATTCGTGATCTTGGAACTGCCACCTTTTAATCCATGTAACGAATGACACGAAAAACTAATTTTAAAAAAATTGGACATTTTTATCTTTAAACGCGTTTTCCGGCTAAACTATGCGTCCTAGACCCATCAAACTTTACACTTTTTCTGTCCCTTAAAATTCGATTTGCGGCTAAACTACGTGCCCCAGCGACTTAAAAATTATATATTCGTGATCTTGGAACTGCCACCTTTTAATCCATGTAACGAATGACACGAAAAACTAATTTTAAAAAAATTGGACATTTTTATCTTTAAACGCGTTTTCCGGCTAAACTATGCGTCCTAGACCCATCAAACTTTACACTTTTTCTGTCCCTTAAAATTCGATTTGCGGCTAAACTACTTGCCCCAGCGACTTAAAAATTATATATTCGTGATCTTGGAACTGCCACCTTTTAATCCATGTAACGAATGACACGAAAAACTAATTTTAAAAAAATTGGACATTTTTATCTTTAAACGCGTTTTCCGGCTAAACTATGCGTCCTAGACCCATCAAACTTTACACTTTTTCTGTCCCTTAAAATTCGATTTGCGGCTAAACTACTTGCCCCAGCGACTTAAAAATTATATATTCGTGATCTTGGAACTGCCACCTTTTAATCCATGTAACGAATGACACGAAAAACTAATTTTAAAAAAATTGGACATTTTTATCTTTAAACGCGTTTTCCGGCTAAACTATGCGTCCTAGACCCATCAAACTTTACCCTTTTTCTGTCCCTTAAAATTCGATTTGCGGCTAAACTACTTGCCCCAGCGACTTAAAAATTATATATTCGTGATCTTGGAACTGCCACCTTTTAATCCATGTAACGAATGACACGAAAAACTAATTTTAAAAAAATTGGACATTTTTATCTTTAAACGCGTTTTCCGGCTAAACTATGCGTCCTAGACCCATCAAACTTTACACTTTTTCTGTCCCTTAAAATTCGATTTGCGGCTAAACTACTTGCCCCAGCGACTTAAAAATTATATATTCGTGATCTTGGAACTGCCACCTTTTAATCCATGTAACGAATGACACGAAAAACTAATTTTAAAAAAATTGGACATTTTTATCTTTAAACGCGTTTTCCGGCTAAACTATGCGTCCTAGACCCATCAAACTTTACACTTTTTCTGTCCCTTAAAATTCGATTTGCGGCTAAACTACGTGCCCCAGCGACTTAAAAATTATATATTCGTGATCTTGGAACTGCCACCTTTTAATCCATGTAACGAATGACACGAAAAACTAATTTTAAAAAAATTGGACATTTTTATCTTTAAACGCGTTTTCCGGCTAAACTATGCGTCCTAGACCCATCAAACTTTACACTTTTTCTGTCCCTTAAAATTCGATTTGCGGCTAAACTACTTGCCCCAGCGACTTAAAAATTATATATTCGTGATCTTGGAACTGCCACCTTTTAATCCATGTAACGAATGACACGAAAAACTAATTTTAAAAAAATTGGATATTTTTATCTTTAAACGCGTTTTCCGGCTAAACTATGCGTCCTAGACCCATCAAACTTAACACTTTTTCTGTCCCTTAAAATTCGATTTGCGGCTAAACTACTTGCCCCAGCGACTTAAAAATTATATATTCGTGATCTTGGAACTGCCACCTTTTAATCCATGTAACGAATGACACGAAAAACTAATTTTAAAAAAATTGGACATTTTTATCTTTAAACGCGTTTTCCGGCTAAACTATGCGTCCTAGACCCATCAAACTTTACACTTTTTCTGTCCCTTAAAATTCGATTTGCGGCTAAACTACTTGCCCCAGCGACTTAAAAATTATATATTCGTGATCTTGGAACTGCCACCTTTTAATCCATGTAACGAATGACACGAAAAACTAATTTTAAAAAAATTGGACATTTTTATCTTTAAACGCGTTTTCCGGCTAAACTATGCGTCCTAGACCCATCAAACTTTGCACTTTTTCTGTCCCTTAAAATTCGATTTGCGGCTAAACTACTTGCCCCAGCGACTTAAAAATTATATATTCGTGATCTTGGAACTGCCACCTTTTAATCCATGTAACGAATGACACGAAAAACTAATTTTAAAAAAATTGGACATTTTTATCTTTAAACGCGTTTTCCGGCTAAACTATGCGTCCTAGACCCATCAAACTTTACACTTTTTCTGTCCCTTAAAATTCGATTTGCGGCTAAACTACTTGCCCCAGCGACTTAAAAATTATATATTCGTGATCTTGGAACTGCCACCTTTTAATCCATGTAACGAATGACACGAAAAACTAATTTTAAAAAAATTGGACATTTTTATCTTTAAACGCGTTTTCCGGCTAAACTATGCGTCCTAGACCCATCAAACTTTACACTTTTTCTGTCCCTTAAAATTCGATTTGCGGCTAAACTACTTGCCCCAGCGACTTAAAAATTATATATTCGTGATCTTGGAACTGCCACCTTTTAATCCATGTAACGAATGACACGAAAAACTAATTTTAAAAAAATTGGACATTTTTATCTTTAAACGCGTTTTCCGGCTAAACTATGCGTCCTAGACCCATCAAACTTTACACTTTTTCTGTCCCTTAAAATTCGATTTGCGGCTAAACTACGTGCCCCAGCGACTTAAAAATTATATATTCGTGATCTTGGAACTGCCACCTTTTAATCCATGTAACGAATGACACGAAAAACTAATTTTAAAAAAATTGGACATTTTTATCTTTAAACGCGTTTTCCGGCTAAACTATGCGTCCTAGACCCATCAAACTTTACACTTTTTCTGTCCCTTAAAATTCGATTTGCGGCTAAACTACTTGCCCCAGCGACTTAAAAATTATATATTCGTGATCTTGGAACTGCCACCTTTTAATCCATGTAACGAATGACACGAAAAACTAATTTTAAAAAAATTGGACATTTTTATCTTTAAACGCGTTTTCCGGCTAAACTATGCGTCCTAGACCCATCAAACTTTACACTTTTTCTGTCCCTTAAAATTCGATTTGCGGCTAAACTACTTGCCCCAGCGACTTAAAAATTATATATTCGTGATCTTGGAACTGCCACCTTGTAATCCATGTAACGAATGACACGAAAAACTAATTTTAAAAAAATTGGACATTTTTATCTTTAAACGCGTTTTCCGGCTAAACTATGCGTCCTAGACCCATCAAACTTTACACTTTTTCTGTCCCTTAAAATTCGATTTGCGGCTAAACTACTTGCCCCAGCGACTTAAAAATTATATATTCGTGATCTTGGAACTGCCACCTTTTAATCCATGTAACGAATGACACGAAAAACTAATTTTAAAAAAATTGGACATTTTTATCTTTAAACGCGTTTTCCGGCTAAACTATGCGTCCTAGACCCATCAAACTTTACACTTTTTCTGTCCCTTAAAATTCGATTTGCGGCTAAACTACTTGCCCCAGCGACTTAAAAATTATATATTCGTGATCTTGGAACTGCCACCTTTTAATCCATGTAACGAATGACACGAAAAACTAATTTTAAAAAAATTGGACATTTTTATCTTTAAACGCGTTTTCCGGCTAAACTATGCGTCCTAGACCCATCAAACTTTACACTTTTTCTGTCCCTTAAAATTCGATTTGCGGCTAAACTACTTGCCCCAGCGACTTAAAAATTATATATTCGTGATCTTGGAACTGCCACCTTTTAATCCATGTAACGAATGACACGAAAAACTAATTTTAAAAAAATTGGACATTTTTATCTTTAAACGCGTTTTCCGGCTATAAACTATGCGTCCTAGACCCATCAAACTTTACACTTTTTCTGTGCCTTAAAATTCGATTTGCGGCTAAACTACTTGCCCCAGCGACTTAAAAATTATATATTCGTGATCTTGGAACTGCCACCTTTTAATCCATGTAACGAATGACACGAAAAACTAATTTTAAAAAAATTGGACATTTTTATCTTTAAACGCGTTTTCCGGCTAAACTATGCGTCCTAGACCCATCAAACTTTACACTTTTTCTGTCCCTTAAAATTCGATTTGCGGCTAAACTACTTGCCCCAGCGACTTAAAAATTATATATTCGTGATCTTGGAACTGCCACCTTTTAATCCATGTAACGAATGACACGAAAAACTAATTTTAAAAAAATTGGACATTTTTATCTTTAAACGCGTTTTCCGGCTAAACTATGCGTCCTAGACCCATCAAACTTTACACTTTTTCTGTCCCTTAAAATTCGATTTGCGGCTAAACTACTTGCCCCAGCGACTTAAAAATTATATATTCGTGATCTTGGAACTGCCACCTTTTAATCCATGTAACGAATGACACGAAAAACTAATTTTAAAAAAATTGGACATTTTTATCTTTAAACGCGTTTTCCGGCTAAACTATGCGTCCTAGACCCATCAAACTTTACACTTTTTCTGTCCCTTAAAATTCGATTTGCGGCTAAACTACTTGCCCCAGCGACTTAAAAATTATATATTCGTGATCTTGGAACTGCCACCTTTTAATCCATGTAACGAATGACACGAAAAACTAATTTTAAAAAAATTGGACATTTTTATCTTTAAACGCGTTTTCCGGCTAAACTATGCGTCCTAGACCCATCAAACTTTACACTTTTTCTGTCCCTTAAAATTCGATTTGCGGCTAAACTACTTGCCCCAGCGACTTAAAAATTATATATTCGTGATCTTGGAACTGCCACCTTTTAATCCATGTAACGAATGACACGAAAAACTAATTTTAAAAAAATTGGACATTTTTATCTTTAAACGCGTTTTCCGGCTAAACTATGCGTCCTAGACCCATCAAACTTTACACTTTTTCTGTCCCTTAACATTCGATTTGCGGCTAAACTACTTGCCCCAGCGACTTAAAAATTATATATTCGTGATCTTGGAACTGCCACCTTTTAATCCATGTAACGAATGACACGAAAAACTAATTTTAAAAAAATTGGACATTTTTATCTTTAAACGCGTTTTCCGGCTAAACTATGCGTCCTAGACCCATCAAACTTTACACTTTTTCTGTCCCTTAAAATTCGATTTGCGGCTAAACTACTTGCCCCAGCGACTTAAAAATTATATATTCGTGATCTTGGAACTGCCACCTTTTAATCCATGTAACGAATGACACGAAAAACTAATTTTAAAAAAATTGGACATTTTTATCTTTAAACGCGTTTTCCGGCTAAACTATGCGTCCTAGACCCATCAAACTTTACACTTTTTCTGTCCCTTAAAATTCGATTTGCGGCTAAACTACTTGCCCCAGCGACTTAAAAATTATATATTCGTGATCTTGGAACTGCCACCTTTTAATCCATGTAACGAATGACACGAAAAACTAATTTTAAAAAAATTGGACATTTTTATCTTTAAACGCGTTTTCCGGCTAAACTATGCGTCCTAGACCCATCAAACTTTACACTTTTTCTGTCCCTTAAAATTCGATTTGCGGCTAAACTACTTGCCCCAGCGACTTAAAAATTATATATTCGTGATCTTGGAACTGCCACCTTTTAATCCATGTAACGAATGACACGAAAAACTAATTTTAAAAAAATTGGACATTTTTATCTTTAAACGCGTTTTCCGGCTAAACTATGCGTCCTAGACCCATCAAACTTTACACTTTTTCTGTCCCTTAAAATTCGATTTGCGGCTAAACTACTTGCCCCAGCGACTTAAAAATTATATATTCGTGATCTTGGAACTGCCACCTTTTAATCCATGTAACGAATGACACAAAAAACTAATTTTAAAAAAATTGGACATTTTTATCTTTAAACGCGTTTTCCGGCTAAACTATGCGTCCTAGACCCATCAAACTTTACACTTTTTCTGTCCCTTAAAATTCGATTTGCGGCTAAACTACTTGCCCCAGCGACTTAAAAATTATATATTCGTGATCTTGGAACTGCCACCTTTTAATCCATGTAACGAATGACACGAAAAACTAATTTTAAAAAAATTGGACATTTTTATCTTTAAACGCGTTTTCCGGCTAAACTATGCGTCCTAGACCCATCAAACTTTACACTTTTTCTGTCCCTTAAAATTCGATTTGCGGCTAAACTACTTGCCCCAGCGACTTAAAAATTATATATTCGTGATCTTGGAACTGCCACCTTTTAATCCATGTAACGAATGATACGAAAAACTAATTTTAAAAAAATTGGACATTTTTATCTTTAAACGCATTTTCCGGCTAAACTATGCGTCCTAGACCCATCAAACTTTACACTTTTTCTGTCCCTTAAAATTCGATTTGCGGCTAAACTACTTGCCCCAGCGACTTAAAAATTATATATTCGTGATCTTGGAACTGCCACCTTTTAATCCATGTAACGAATGACACGAAAAACTAATTTTAAAAAAATTGGACATTTTTATCTTTAAACGCGTTTTCCGGCTAAACTATGCGTCCTAGACCCATCAAACTTTACACTTTTTCTGTCCCTTAAAATTCGATTTGCGGCTAAACTACTTGCCCCAGCGACTTAAAAATTATATATTCGTGATCTTGGAACTGCCACCTTTTAATCCATGTAACGAATGACACGAAAAACTAATTTTAAAAAAATTGGACATTTTTATCCCATCAAACTTTACACTTTTTCTGTCCCTTAAAATTCGATTTGCGGCTAAACTACTTGCCCCAGCGACTTAAAAATTATATATTCGTGATCTTGGAACTGCCACCTTTTAATCCATGTAACGAATGACACGAAAAACTAATTTTAAGAAAATTGGACATTTTTATCTTTAAACGCGTTTTCCGGCTAAACTATGCGTCCTAGACCCATCAAACTTTACACTTTTTCTGTCCCTTAAAATTCGATTTGCGGCTAAACTACTTGCCCCAGCGACTTAAAAATTATATATTCGTGATCTTGGAACTGCCACCTTTTAATCCATGTAACGAATGACACGAAAAACTAATTTTAAAAAAATTGGACATTTTTATCTTTAAACGCGTTTTCCGGCTAAACTATGCGTCCTAGACCCATCAAACTTTACACTTTTTCTGTCCCTTAAAATTCGATTTGCGGCTAAACTACTTGCCCCAGCGACTTAAAAATTATATATTCGTGATCTTGGAACTGCCACCTTTTAATCCATGTAACGAATGACACGAAAAACTAATTTTAAAAAAATTGGACATTTTTATCTTTAAACGCGTTTTCCGGCTAAACTATGCGTCCTAGACCCATCAAACTTTACACTTTTTCTGTCCCTTAAAATTCGATTTGCGGCTAAACTACTTGCCCCAGCGACTTAAAAATTATATATTCGTGATCTTGGAACTGCCACCTTTTAATCCATGTAACGAATGACACGAAAAACTAATTTTAAAAAAATTGGACATTTTTATCTTTAAACGCGTTTTCCGGCTAAACTATGCGTCCTAGACCCATCAAACTTTACACTTTTTCTGTCCCTTAAAATTCGATTTGCGGCTAAACTACTTGCCCCAGCGACTTAAAAATTATATATTCGTGATCTTGGAACTGCCACCTTTTAATCCATGTAACGAATGACACGAAAAACTAATTTTAAAAAAATTGAACATTTTTATCTTTAAACGCGTTTTCCGGCTAAACTATGCGTCCTAGACCCATCAAACTTTACACTTTTTCTGTCCCTTAAAATTCGATTTGCGGTTAAACTACTTGCCCCAGCGACTTAAAAATTATATATTCGTGATCTTGGAACTGCCACCTTTTAATCCATGTAACGAATGACACGAAAAACTAATTTTAAAAAAATTGGACATTTTTATCTTTAAACGCGTTTTCCGGCTAAACTATGCGTCCTAGACCCATCAAACTTTACACTTTTTCTGTCCCTTAAAATTCGATTTGCGGCTAAACTACTTGCCCCAGCGACTTAAAAATTATATATTCGTGATCTTGGAACTGCCACCTTTTAATCCATGTAACGAATGACACGAAAAACTAATTTAAAAAAAATTGGACATTTTTATCTTTAAACGCGTTTTCCGGCTAAACTATGCGTCCTAGACCCATCAAACTTTACACTTTTTCTGTCCCTTAAAATTCGATTTGCGGCTAAACTACGTGCCCCAGCGACTTAAAAATTATATATTCGTGATCTTGGAACTGCCACCTTTTAATCCATGTAACGAATGACACGAAAAACTAATTTTAAAAAAATTGGACATTTTTATCTTTAAACGCGTTTTCCGGCTAAACTATGCGTCCTAGACCCATCAAACTTTACACTTTTTCTGTCCCTTAAAATTCGATTTGCGGCTAAACTACTTGCCCCAGCGACTTAAAAATTATATATTCGTGATCTTGGAACTGCCACCTTTTAATCCATGTAACGAATGACACGAAAAACTAATTTTAAAAAAATTGGACATTTTTATCTTTAAACGCGTTTTCCGGCTAAACTATGCGTCCTAGACCCATCAAACTTTACACTTTTTCTGTCCCTTAAAATTCGATTTGCGGCTAAACTACTTGCCCCAGCGACTTAAAAATTATATATTCGTGATCTTGGAACTGCCACCTTTTAATCCATGTAACGAATGACACGAAAAACTAATTTTAAAAAAATTGGACATTTTTATCTTTAAACGCGTTTTCCGGCTAAACTATGCGTCCTAGACCCATCAAACTTTACACTTTTTCTGTCCCTTAAAATTCGATTTGCGGCTAAACTACTTGCCCCAGCGACTTAAAAATTATATATTCGTGATCTTGGAACTGCCACCTTTTAATCCATGTAACGAATGACACGAAAAACTAATTTTAAAAAAATTGGACATTTTTATCTTTAAACGCGTTTTCCGGCTAAACTATGCGTCCTAGACTCATCAAACTTTACACTTTTTCTGTCCCTTAAAATTCGATTTGCGGCTAAACTACGTGCCCCAGCGACTTAAAAATTATATATTCGTGATCTTGGAACTGCTACCTTTTAATCCATGTAACGAATGACACGAAAAACTAATTTTAAAAAAATTGGACATTTTTATCTTTAAACGCGTTTTCCGGCTAAACTATGCGTCCTAGACCCATCAAACTTTACACTTTTTCTGTCCCTTAAAATTCGATTTGCGGCTAAACTACTTGCCCCAGCGACTTAAAAATTATATATTCGTGATCTTGGAACTGCCACCTTTTAATCCATGTAACGAATGACACGAAAAACTAATTTTAAAAAAATTGGACATTTTTATCTTTAAACGCGTTTTCCGGCTAAACTATGCGTCCTAGACCCATCAAACTTTACACTTTTTCTGTCCTTTAAAATTCGATTTGCGGCTAAACTACTTGCCCCAGCGACTTAAAAATTATATATTCGTGATCTTGGAACTGCCACCTTTTAATCCATGTAACGAATGACACGAAAAACTAATTTTAAAAAAATTGGACATTTTTATCTTTAAACGCGTTTTCCGGCTAAACTATGCGTCCTAGACCCATCAAACTTTACACTTTTTCTGTCCCTTAAAATTCGATTTGCGGCTAAACTACTTGCCCCAGCGACTTAAAAATTATATATTCGTGATCTTGGAACTGCCACCTTTTAATCCATGTAACGAATGACACGAAAAACTAATTTTAAAAAAATTGGACATTTTTATCTTTAAACGCGTTTTCCGGCTAAACTATGCGTCCTAGACCCATCAAACTTTACACTTTTTCTGTCCCTTAAAATTCGATTTGCGGCTAAACTACGTGCCCCAGCGACTTAAAAGTTATATATTCGTGATCTTGGAACTGCCACCTTTTAATCCATGTAACGAATGACACGAAAAACTAATTTTAAAAAAATTGGACATTTTTATCTTTAAACGCGTTTTCCGGCTAAACTATGCGTCCTAGACCCATCAAACTTTACACTTTTTCTGTCCCTTAAAATTCGATTTGCGGCTAAACTACTTGCCCCAGCGACTTAAAAATTATATATTCGTGATCTTGGAACTGCCACCTTTTAATCCATGTAACGAATGACACGAAAAACTAATTTTAAAAAAATTGGACATTTTTATCTTTAAACGCGTTTTCCGGCTAAACTATGCGTCCTAGACCCATCAAACTTTACACTTTTTCTGTCCCTTAAAATTCGATTTGCGGCTAAACTACTTGCCCCAGCGACTTAAAAATTATATATTCGTGATCTTGGAACTGCCACCTTTTAATCCATGTAACGAATGACACGAAAAACTAATTTTAAAAAAATTGGACATTTTTATCTTTAAACGCGTTTTCCGGCTAAACTATGCGTCCTAGACCCATCAAACTTTACACTTTTTCTGTCCCTTAAAATTCGATTTGCGGCTAAACTACTTGCCCCAGCGACTTAAAAATTATATATTCGTGATCTTGGAACTGCCACCTTTTAATCCATGTAACGAATGACACGAAAAACTAATTTTTAAAAAATTGGACATTTTTATCTTTAAACGCGTTTTCCGGCTAAACTATGCGTCCTAGACCCATCAAACTTTACACTTTTTCTGTCCCTTAAAATTCGATTTGCGGCTAAACTACTTGCCCCAGCGACTTAAAAATTATATATTCGTGATCTTGGAACTGCCACCTTTTAATCCATGTAACGAATGACACGAAAAACTAATTTTAAAAAAATTGGACATTTTTATCTTTAAACGCGTTTTCCGGCTAAACTATGCGTCCTAGACCCATCAAACTTTACACTTTTTCTGTCCCTTAAAATTCGATTTGCGGCTAAACTACTTGCCCCAGCGACTTAAAAATTATATATTCGTGATCTTGGAACTGCCACCTTTTAATCCATGTAACGAATGACACGAAAAACTAATTTTAAAAAAATTGGACATTTTTATCTTTAAACGCGTTTTCCGGCTAAACTATGCGTCCTAGACCCATCAAACTTTACACTTTTTCTGTCCCTTAAAATTCGATTTGCGGCTAAACTACTTGCCCCAGCGACTTAAAAATTATATATTCGTGATCTTGGAACTGCCACCTTTTAATCCATGTAACGAATGACACGAAAAACTAATTTTAAAAAAATTGGACATTTTTATCTTTAAACGCGTTTTCCGGCTAAACTATGCGTCCTAGACCCATCAAACTTTACACTTTTTCTGTCCCTTAAAATTCGATTTGCGGCTAAACTACGTGCCCCAGCGACTTAAAAATTATATATTCGTGATCTTGGAACTGCCACCTTTTAATCCATGTAACGAATGACACGAAAAACTAATTTTAAAAAAATTGGACATTTTTATCTTTAAACGCGTTTTCCGGCTAAACTATGCGTCCTAGACCCATCAAACTTTACACTTTTTCTGTCCCTTAAAATTCGATTTGCGGCTAAACTACTTGCCCCAGCGACTTAAAAATTATATATTCGTGATCTTGGAACTGCCACCTTTTAATCCATGTAACGAATGACACGAAAAACTAATTTTAAAAAAATTGGACATTTTTATCTTTAAACGCGTTTTCCGGCTAAACTATGCGTCCTAGACCCATCAAACTTTACACTTTTTCTGTCCCTTAAAATTCGATTTGCGGCTAAACTACTTGCCCCAGCGACTTAAAAATTATATATTCGTGATCTTGGAACTGCCACCTTTTAATCCATGTAACGAATGACACGAGAAACTAATTTTAAAAAAATTGGACATTTTTATCTTTAAACGCGTTTTCCGGCTAAACTATGCGTCCTAGACCCATCAAACTTTACACTTTTTCTGTCCCTTAAAATTCGATTTGCGGCTAAACTACTTGCCCCAGCGACTTAAAAATTATATATTCGTGATCTTGGAACTGCCACCTTTTAATCCATGTAACGAATGACACGAAAAACTAATTTTAAAACAATTGGACATTTTTATCTTTAAACGCGTTTTCCGGCTAAACTATGCGTCCTAGACCCATCAAACTTTACACTTTTTCTGTCCCTTAAAATTCGATTTGCGGCTAAACTACTTGCCCCAGCGACTTAAAAATTATATATTCGTGATCTTGGAACTGCCACCTTTTAATCCATGTAACGAATGACACGAAAAACTAATTTTAAAAAAATTGGACATTTTTATCTTTAAACGCGTTTTCCGGCTAAACTATGCGTCCTAGACCCATCAAACTTTACACTTTTTCTGTCCCTTAAAATTCGATTTGCGGCTAAACTACTTGCCCCAGCGACTTAAAAATTATATATTCGTGATCTTGGAACTGCCACCTTTTAATCCATGTAACGAATGACACGAAAAACTAATTTTAAAAAAATTGGACATTTTTATCTTTAAACGCGTTTTCCGGCTAAACTATGCGTCCTAGACCCATCAAACTTTACACTTTTTCTGTCCGTTAAAATTCGATTTCCGGCTAAACTACGTGCCCCAGCGACTTAAAAATTATATATTCGTGATCTTGGAACTGCCACCTTTTAATCCATGTAACGAATGACACGAAAAACTAATTTTAAAAAAATTGGACATTTTTATCTTTAAACGCGTTTTCCGGCTAAACTATGCGTCCTAGACCCATCAAACTTTACACTTTTTCTGTCCCTTAAAATTCGATTTGCGGCTAAACTACTTGCCCCAGCGACTTAAAAATTATATATTCGTGATCTTGGAACTGCCACCTTTTAATCCATGTAACGAATGACACGAAAAACTAATTTTAAAAAAATTGGACATTTTTATCTTTAAACGCGTTTTCCGGCTAAACTATGCGTCCTAGACCCATCAAACTTTACACTTTTTCTGTCCCTTAAAATTCGATTTGCGGCTAAACTACTTGCCCCAGCGACTTAAAAATTATATATTCGTGATCTTGGAACTGCCACCTTTTAATCCATGTAACGAATGACACGAAAAACTAATTTTAAAAAAATTGGACATTTTTATCTTTAAACGCGTTTTCCGGCTAAACTATGCGTCCTAGACCCATCAAACTTTACACTTTTTCTGTCCCTTAAAATTCGATTTGCGGCTAAACTACTTGCCCCAGCGACTTAAAAATTATATATTCGTGATCTTGGAACTGCCACCTTTTAATCCATGTAACGAATGACACGAAAAACTAATTTTAAAAAAATTAGACATTTTTATCTTTAAACGCGTTTTCCGGCTAAACTATGCGTCCTAGACCCATCAAACTTTACACTTTTTCTGTCCCTTAAAATTCGATTTGCGGCTAAACTACTTGCCCCAGCGACTTAAAAATTATATATTCGTGATCTTGGAACTGCCACCTTTTAATCCATGTAACGAATGACACGAAAAACTAATTTTAAAAAAATTGGACATTTTTATCTTTAAACGCGTTTTCCGGCTAAACTATGCGTCCTAGACCCATCAAACTTTACACTTTTTCTGTCCCTTAAAATTCGATTTGCGGCTAAACTACTTGCCCCAGCGACTTAAAAATTATATATTCGTGATCTTGGAACTGCCACCTTTTAATCCATGTAACGAATGACACGAAAAACTAATTTTAAAAAAATTGGACATTTTTATCTTTAAACGCGTTTTCCGGCTAAACTATGCGTCCTAGACCCATCAAACTTTACACTTTTTCTGTCCCTTAAAATTCGATTTGCGGCTAAACTACTTGCCCCAGCGACTTAAAAATTATATATTCGTGATCTTGGAACTGCCACCTTTTAATCCATGTAACGAATGACACGAAAAACTAATTTTAAAAAAATTGGACATTTTTATCTTTAAACGCGTTTTCCGGCTAAACTATGCGTCCTAGACTCATCAAACTTTACACTTTTTCTGTCCCTTAAAATTCGATTTGCGGCTAAACTACTTGCCCCAGCGACTTAAAAATTATATATTCGTGATCTTGGAACTGCCACCTTTTAATCCATGTAACGAATGACACGAAAAACTAATTTTAAAAAAATTGGACATTTTTATCTTTAAACGCGTTTTCCGGCTAAACTATGCGTCCTAGACCCATCAAACTTTACACTTTTTCTGTCCCTTAAAATTCGATTTGCGGCTAAACTACGTGCCCCAGCGACTTAAAAATTATATATTCGTGATCTTGGAACTGCCACCTTTTAATCCATGTAACGAATGACACGAAAAACTAATTTTAAAAAAATTGGACATTTTTATCTTTAAACGCGTTTTCCGGCTAAACTATGCGTCCTAGACCCATCAAACTTTACACTTTTTCTGTCCCTTAAAATTCGATTTGCGGCTAAACTACTTGCCCCAGCGACTTAAAAATTATATATTCGTGATCTTGGAACTGCCACCTTTTAATCCATGTAACGAATGACACGAAAAACTAATTTTAAAAAAATTGGACATTTTTATCTTTAAACGCGTTTTCCGGCTAAACTATGCGTCCTAGACCCATCAAACTTTACACTTTTTCTGTCCCTTAAAATTCGATTTGCGGCTAAACTACTTGCCCCAGCGGCTTAAAAATTATATATTCGTGATCTTGGAACTGCCACCTTTTAATCCATGTAACGAATGACACGAAAAACTAATTTTAAAAAAATTGGATATTTTTATCTTTAAACGCGTTTTCCGGCTAAACTATGCGTCCTAGACCCATCAAACTTTACACTTTTTCTGTCCCTTAAAATTCGATTTGCGGCTAAACTACTTGCCCCAGCGACTTAAAAATTATATATTCGTGATCTTGGAACTGCCACCTTTTAATCCATGTAACGAATGACACGAAAAACTAATTTTAAAAAAATTGGACATTTTTATCTTTAAACGCGTTTTCCGGCTAAACTATGCGTCCTAGACCCATCAAACTTTACACTTTTTCTGTCCCTTAAAATTCGATTTGCGGCTAAACTACTTGCCCCAGCGACTTAAAAATTATATATTCGTGATCTTGGAACTGCCACCTTTTAATCCATGTAACGAATGACACGAAAAACTAATTTTAAAAAAATTGGACATTTTTATCTTTAAACGCGTTTTCCGGCTAAACTATGCGTCCTAGACCCATCAAACTTTACACTTTTTCTGTCCCTTAAAATTCGATTTGCTGCTAAACTACGTGCTCCAGCGACTTAAAAATTATATATTCGTGATCTTGGAACTGCCACCTTTTAATCCATGTAACGAATGACACGAAAAACTAATTTTAAAAAAATTGGACATTTTTATCTTTAAACGCGTTTTCCGGCTAAACTATGCGTCCTAGACCCATCAAACTTTACACTTTTTCTGTCCCTTAAAATTCGGTTTGCGGCTAAACTACTTGCCCCAGCGACTTAAAAATTATATATTCGTGATCTTGGAACTGCCACCTTTTAATCCATGTAACGAATGACACGAAAAACTAATTTTAAAAAAATTGGACATTTTTATCTTTAAACGCGTTTTCCGGCTAAACTATGCGTCCTAGACCCATCAAACTTTACACTTTTTCTGTCCCTTAAAATTCGATTTGCGGCTAAACTACTTGCCCCAGCGACTTAAAAATTATATATTCGTGATCTTGGAACTGCCACCTTTTAATCCATGTAACGAATGACACGAAAAACTAATTTTAAAAAAATTGGACATTTTTATCTTTAAACGCGTTTTCCGGCTAAACTATGCGTCCTAGACCCATCAAACTTTACACTTTTTCTGTCCCTTAAAATTCGATTTGCGGCTAAACTAAGTGCCCCAGCGACTTAAAAATTATATATTCGTGATCTTGGAACTGCCACCTTTTAATCCATGTAACGAATGACACGAAAAACTAATTTTAAAAAAATTGGACATTTTTATCTTTAAACGCGTTTTCCGGCTAAACTATGCGTCCTAGACCCATCAAACTTTACACTTTTTCTGTCCCTTAAAATTCGATTTGCGGCTAAACTACTTGCCCCAGCGGCTTAAAAATTATATATTCGTGATCTTGGAACTGCCACCTTTTAATCCATGTAACGAATGACACGAAAAACTAATTTTAAAAAAATTGGACATTTTTATCTTTAAACGCGTTTTCCGGCTAAACTATGCGTCCTAGACCCATCAAACTTTACACTTTTTCTGTCCCTTAAAATTCGATTTGCGGCTAAACTACTTGCCCCAGCGACTTAAAAATTATATATTCGTGATCTTGGAACTGCCACCTTTTAATCCATGTAACGAATGACACGAAAAACTAATTTTAAAAAAATTGGACATTTTTATCTTTAAACGCGTTTTCCGGCTAAACTATGCGTCCTAGACCCATCAAACTTTACACTTTTTCTGTCCCTTAAAATTCGATTTGCGGCTAAACTACTTGCCCCAGCGACTTAAAAATTATATATTCGTGATCTTGGAACTGCCACCTTTTAATCCATGTAACGAATGACACGAAAAACTAATTTTAAAAAAATTGGACATTTTTATCTTTAAACGCGTTTTCCGGCTAAACTATGCGTCCTAGACCCATCAAACTTTACACTTTTTCTGTCCCTTAAAATTCGATTTGCGGCTAAACTACTTGCCCCAGCGACTTAAAAATTATATATTCGTGATCTTGGAACTGCCACCTTTTAATCCATGTAACGAATGACACGAAAAACTAATTTTAAAAAAATTGGACATTTTTATCTTTAAACGCGTTTTCCGGCTAAACTATGCGTCCTAGACCCATCAAACTTTACACTTTTTCTGTCCCTTAAAATTCGATTTGCGGCTAAACTACTTGCCCCAGCGACTTAAAAATTATATATTCGTGATCTTGGAACTGCCACCTTTTAATCCATGTAACGAATGACACGAAAAACTAATTTTAAAAAAATTGGACATTTTTATCTTTAAACGCGTTTTCCGGCTAAACTATGCGTCCTAGACCCATCAAACTTTACACTTTTTCTGTCCCTTAAAATTCGATTTGCGGCTAAACTACGTGCCCCAGCGACTTAAAAATTATATATTCGTGATCTTGGAACTGCCACCTTTTAATCCATGTAACGAATGACACGAAAAACTAATTTTAAAAAAATTGGACATTTTTATCTTTAAACGCGTTTTCCGGCTAAACTATGCGTCCTAGACCCATCAAACTTTACACTTTTTCTGTCCCTTAAAATTCGATTTGCGGCTAAACTACTTGCCCCAGCGACTTAAAAATTATATATTCGTGATCTTGGAACTGCCACCTTTTAATCCATGTAACGAATGACACGAAAAACTAATTTTAAAAAAATTGGACATTTTTATCTTTAAACGCGTTTTCCGGCTAAACTATGCGTCCTAGACCCATCAAACTTTACACTTTTTCTGTCCCTTAAAATTCGATTTGCGGCTAAACTACTTGCCCCAGCGACTTAAAAATTATATATTCGTGATCTTGGAACTGCCACCTTTTAATCCATGTAACGAATGACACGAAAAACTAATTTTAAAAAAATTGGACATTTTTATCTTTAAACGCGTTTTCCGGCTAAACTATGCGTCCTAGACCCATCAAACTTTACACTTTTTCTGTCCCTTAAAATTCGATTTGCTGCTAAACTACGTGCTCCAGCGACTTAAAAATTATATATTCGTGATCTTGGAACTGCCACCTTTTAATCCATGTAACGAATGACACGAAAAACTAATTTTAAAAAAATTGGACATTTTTATCTTTAAACGCGTTTTCCGGCTAAACTATGCGTCCTAGACCCATCAAACTTTACACTTTTTCTGTCCCTTAAAATTCGGTTTGCGGCTAAACTACTTGCCCCAGCGACTTAAAAATTATATATTCGTGATCTTGGAACTGCCACCTTTTAATCCATGTAACGAATGACACGAAAAACTAATTTTAAAAAAATTGGACATTTTTATCTTTAAACGCGTTTTCCGGCTAAACTATGCGTCCTAGACCCATCAAACTTTACACTTTTTCTGTCCCTTAAAATTCGATTTGCGGCTAAACTACTTGCCCCAGCGACTTAAAAATTATATATTCGTGATCTTGGAACTGCCACCTTTTAATCCATGTAACGAATGACACGAAAAACTAATTTTAAAAAAATTGGACATTTTTATCTTTAAACGCGTTTTCCGGCTAAACTATGCGTCCTAGACCCATCAAACTTTACACTTTTTCTGTCCCTTAAAATTCGATTTGCGGCTAAACTACGTGCCCCAGCGACTTAAAAATTATATATTCGTGATCTTGGAACTGCCACCTTTTAATCCATGTAACGAATGACACGAAAAACTAATTTTAAAAAAATTGGACATTTTTATCTTTAAACGCGTTTTCCGGCTAAACTATGCGTCCTAGACCCATCAAACTTTACACTTTTTCTGTCCCTTAAAATTCGATTTGCGGCTAAACTACTTGCCCCAGCGGCTTAAAAATTATATATTCGTGATCTTGGAACTGCCACCTTTTAATCCATGTAACGAATGACACGAAAAACTAATTTTAAAAAAATTGGACATTTTTATCTTTAAACGCGTTTTCCGGCTAAACTATGCGTCCTAGACCCATCAAACTTTACACTTTTTCTGTCCCTTAAAATTCGATTTGCGGCTAAACTACTTGCCCCAGCGACTTAAAAATTATATATTCGTGATCTTGGAACTGCCACCTTTTAATCCATGTAACGAATGACACGAAAAACTAATTTTAAAAAAATTGGACCTTTTTATCTTTAAACGCGTTTTCCGGCTAAACTATGCGTCCTAGACCCATCAAACTTTACACTTTTTCTGTCCCTTAAAATTCGATTTGCGGCTAAACTACTTGCCCCAGCGACTTAAAAATTATATATTCGTGATCTTGGAACTGCCACCTTTTAATCCATGTAACGAATGACACGAAAAACTAATTTTAAAAAAATTGGATATTTTTATCTTTAAACGCGTTTTCCGGCTAAACTATGCGTCCTAGACCCATCAAACTTTACACTTTTTCTGTCCCTTAAAATTCGATTTGCGGCTAAACTACTTGCCCCAGCGACTTAAAAATTATATATTCGTGATCTTGGAACTGCCACCTTTTAATCCATGTAACGAATGACACGAAAAACTAATTTTAAAAAAATTGGACATTTTTATCTTTAAACGCGTTTTCCGGCTAAACTATGCGTCCTAGACCCATCAAACTTTACACTTTTTCTGTCCCTTAAAATTCGATTTGCGGCTAAACTACTTGCCCCAGCGACTTAAAAATTATATATTCGTGATCTTGGAACTGCCACCTTTTAATCCATGTAACGAATGACACGAAAAACTAATTTTAAAAAAATTGGACATTTTTATCTTTAAACGCGTTTTCCGGCTAAACTATGCGTCCTAGACCCATCAAACTTTACACTTTTTCTGTCCCTTAAAATTCGATTTGCTGCTAAACTACGTGCTCCAGCGACTTAAAAATTATATATTCGTGATCTTGGAACTGCCACCTTTTAATCCATGTAACGAATGACACGAAAAACTAATTTTAAAAAAATTGGACATTTTTATCTTTAAACGCGTTTTCCGGCTAAACTATGCGTCCTAGACCCATCAAACTTTACACTTTTTCTGTCCCTTAAAATTCGATTTGCGGCTAAACTACTTGCCCCAGCGACTTAAAAATTATATATTCGTGATCTTGGAACTGCTACCTTTTAATCCATGTAACGAATGACACGAAAAACTAATTTTAAAAAAATTGGACATTTTTATCTTTAAACGCGTTTTCCGGCTAAACTATGCGTCCTAGACCCATCAAACTTTACACTTTTTCTGTCCCTTAAAATTCGATTTGCGGCTAAACTACTTGCCCCAGCGGCTTAAAAATTATATATTCGTGATCTTGGAACTGCCACCTTTTAATCCATGTAACGAATGACACGAAAATCTAATTTTAAAAAAATTGGACATTTTTATCTTTAAACGCGTTTTCCGGCTAAACTATGCGTCCTAGACCCATCAAACTTTACACTTTTTCTGTCCCTTAAAATTCGATTTGCGGCTAAACTACTTGCCCCAGCGACTTAAAAATTATATATTCGTGATCTTGGAACTGCCACCTTTTAATCCATGTAACGAATGACACGAAAAACTAATTTTAAAAAAATTGGACATTTTTATCTTTAAACGCGTTTTCCGGCTAAACTATGCGTCCTAAACCCATCAAACTTTACACTTTTTCTGTCCCTTAAAATTCGATTTGCGGCTAAACTACTTGCCCCAGCGACTTAAAAATTATATATTCGTGATCTT
Source organism: Philhelius pedissequus (assembly GCA_910595825.1). Taxonomy (NCBI): domain Eukaryota; kingdom Metazoa; phylum Arthropoda; class Insecta; order Diptera; family Syrphidae; genus Philhelius; species Philhelius pedissequus. The sequence continues at coordinate 55,845 of CAJVCO010000066.1, forward strand.
GGAACTGCCACCTTTTAATCCATGTAACGAATGACACGAAAAACTAATTTTAAAAAAATTGGACATTTTTATCTTTAAACGCGTTTTCCGGCTAAACTATGCGTCCTAGACCCATCAAACTTTACACTTTTTCTGTCCCTTAAAATTCGATTTGCGGCTAAACTACGTGCCCCAGCGACTTAAAAATTATATATTCGTGATCTTGGAACTGCCACCTTTTAATCCATGTAACGAATGACACGAAAAACTAATTTTAAAAAAATTGGACATTTTTATCTTTAAACGCGTTTTCCGGCTAAACTATGCGTCCTAGACCCATCAAACTTTACACTTTTTCTGTCCCTTAAAATTCGATTTGCGGCTAAACTACTTGCCCCAGCGGCTTAAAAATTATATATTCGTGATCTTGGAACTGCCACCTTTTAATCCATGTAACGAATGACACGAAAAACTAATTTTAAAAAAATTGGACATTTTTATCTTTAAACGCGTTTTCCGGCTAAACTATGCGTCCTAGACCCATCAAACTTTACACTTTTTCTGTCCCTTAAAATTCGATTTGCGGCTAAACTACTTGCCCCAGCGACTTAAAAATTATATATTCGTGATCTTGGAACTGCCACCTTTTAATCCATGTAACGAATGACACGAAAATCTAATTTTAAAAAAATTGGACATTTTTATCTTTAAACGCGTTTTCCGGCTAAACTATGCGTCCTAGACCCATCAAACTTTACACTTTTTCTGTCCCTTAAAATTCGATTTGCGGCTAAACTACTTGCCCCAGCGACTTAAAAATTATATATTCGTGATCTTGGAACTGCCACCTTTTAATCCATGTAACGAATGACACGAAAAACTAATTTTAAAAAAATTGGACATTTTTATCTTTAAACGCGTTTTCCGGCTAAACTATGCGTCCTAAACCCATCAAACTTTACACTTTTTCTGTCCCTTAAAATTCGATTTGCGGCTAAACTACTTGCCCCAGCGACTTAAAAATTATATATTCGTGATCTTGGAACTGCCACCTTTTAATCCATGTAACGAATGACACGAAAAACTAATTTTAAAAAAATTGGACATTTTTATCTTTAAACGCGTTTTCCGGCTAAACTATGCGTCCTAGACCCATCAAACTTTACACTTTTTCTGTCCCTTAAAATTCGATTTGCGGCTAAACTACGTGCCCCAGCGACTTAAAAATTATATATTCGTGATCTTGGAACTGCCACCTTTTAATCCATGTAACGAATGACACGAAAAACTAATTTTAAAAAAATTGGACATTTTTATCTTTAAACGCGTTTTCCGGCTAAACTATGCGTCCTAGACCCATCAAACTTTACACTTTTTCTGTCCCTTAAAATTCGATTTGCGGCTAAACTACTTGCCCCAGCGGCTTAAAAATTATATATTCGTGATCTTGGAACTGCCACCTTTTAATCCATGTAACGAATGACACGAAAAACTAATTTTAAAAAAATTGGACATTTTTATCTTTAAACGCGTTTTCCGGCTAAACTATGCGTCCTAGACCCATCAAACTTTACACTTTTTCTGTCCCTTAAAATTCGATTTGCGGCTAAACTACTTGCCCCAGCGACTTAAAAATTATATATTCGTGATCTTGGAACTGCCACCTTTTAATCCATGTAACGAATGACACGAAAAACTAATTTTAAAAAAATTGGACATTTTTATCTTTAAACGCGTTTTCCGGCTAAACTATGCGTCCTAGACCCATCAAACTTTACACTTTTTCTGTCCCTTAAAATTCGATTTGCGGCTAAACTACTTGCCCCAGCGACTTAAAAATTATATATTCGTGATCTTGGAACTGCCACCTTTTAATCCATGTAACGAATGACACGAAAAACTAATTTTAAAAAAATTGGATATTTTTATCTTTAAACGCGTTTTCCGGCTAAACTATGCGTCCTAGACCCATCAAACTTTACACTTTTTCTGTCCCTTAAAATTCGATTTGCGGCTAAACTACTTGCCCCAGCGACTTAAAAATTATATATTCGTGATCTTGGAACTGCCACCTTTTAATCCATGTAACGAATGACACGAAAAACTAATTTTAAAAAAATTGGACATTTTTATCTTTAAACGCGTTTTCCGGCTAAACTATGCGTCCTAGACCCATCAAACTTTACACTTTTTCTGTCCCTTAAAATTCGATTTGCGGCTAAACTACTTGCCCCAGCGACTTAAAAATTATATATTCGTGATCTTGGAACTGCCACCTTTTAATCCATGTAACGAATGACACGAAAAACTAATTTTAAAAAAATTGGACATTTTTATCTTTAAACGCGTTTTCCGGCTAAACTATGCGTCCTAGACCCATCAAACTTTACACTTTTTCTGTCCCTTAAAATTCGATTTGCTGCTAAACTACGTGCTCCAGCGACTTAAAAATTATATATTCGTGATCTTGGAACTGCCACCTTTTAATCCATGTAACGAATGACACGAAAAACTAATTTTAAAAAAATTGGACATTTTTATCTTTAAACGCGTTTTCCGGCTAAACTATGCGTCCTAGACCCATCAAACTTTACACTTTTTCTGTCCCTTAAAATTCGATTTGCGGCTAAACTACTTGCCCCAGCGACTTAAAAATTATATATTCGTGATCTTGGAACTGCTACCTTTTAATCCATGTAACGAATGACACGAAAAACTAATTTTAAAAAAATTGGACATTTTTATCTTTAAACGCGTTTTCCGGCTAAACTATGCGTCCTAGACCCATCAAACTTTACACTTTTTCTGTCCCTTAAAATTCGATTTGCGGCTAAACTACTTGCCCCAGCGACTTAAAAATTATATATTCGTGATCTTGGAACTGCCACCTTTTAATCCATGTAACGAATGACACGAAAAACTAATTTTAAAAAAATTGGACATTTTTATCTTTAAACGCGTTTTCCGGCTAAACTATGCGTCCTAGACCCATCAAACTTTACACTTTTTCTGTCCCTTAAAATTCGATTTGCGGCTAAACTACTTGCCCCAGCGACTTAAAAATTATATATTCGTGATCTTGGAACTGCCACCTTTTAATCCATGTAACGAATGACACGAAAAACTAATTTTAAAAAAATTGGACATTTTTATCTTTAAACGCGTTTTCCGGCTAAACTATGCGTCCTAGACCCATCAAACTTTACACTTTTTCTGTCCCTTAAAATTCGATTTGCGGCTAAACTACTTGCCCCAGCGACTTAAAAATTATATATTCGTGATCTTGGAACTGCCACCTTTTAATCCATGTAACGAATGACACGAAAAACTAATTTTAAAAAAATTGGACATTTTTATCTTTAAACGCGTTTTCCGGCTAAACTATGCGTCCTAGACCCATCAAACTTTACACTTTTTCTGTCCCTTAAAATTCGATTTGCGGCTAAACTACTTGCCCCAGCGACTTAAAAATTATATATTCGTGATCTTGGAACTGCCACCTTTTAATCCATGTAACGAATGACACGAAAAACTAATTTTAAAAAAATTGGACATTTTTATCTTTAAACGCGTTTTCCGGCTAAACTATGCGTCCTAGACCCATCAAACTTTACACTTTTTCTGTCCCTTAAAATTCGATTTGCGGCTAAACTACTTGCCCCAGCGACTTAAAAATTATATATTCGTGATCTTGGAACTGCCACCTTTTAATCCATGTAACGAATGACACGAAAAACTAATTTTAAAAAAATTGGACATTTTTATCTTTAAACGCGTTTTCCGGCTAAACTATGCGTCCTAGACCCATCAAACTTTACACTTTTTCTGTCCCTTAAAATTCGATTTGCGGCTAAACTACTTGCCCCAGCGACTTAAAAATTATATATTCGTGATCTTGGAACTGCCACCTTTTAATCCATGTAACGAATGACACGAAAAACTAATTTTAAAAAAATTGGACATTTTTATCTTTAAACGCGTTTTCCGGCTAAACTATGCGTCCTAGACCCATCAAACTTTACACTTTTTCTGTCCCTTAAAATTCGATTTGCGGCTAAACTACTTGCCCCAGCGACTTAAAAATTATATATTCGTGATCTTGGAACTGCCACCTTTTAATCCATGTAACGAATGACACGAAAATCTAATTTTAAAAAAATTGGACATTTTTATCTTTAAACGCGTTTTCCGGCTAAACTATGCGTCCTAGACCCATCAAACTTTACACTTTTTCTGTCCCTTAAAATTCGATTTGCGGCTAAACTACTTGCCCCAGCGACTTAAAAATTATATATTCGTGATCTTGGAACTGCCACCTTTTAATCCATGTAACGAATGACACGAAAAACTAATTTTAAAAAAATTGGACATTTTTATCTTTAAACGCGTTTTCCGGCTAAACTATGCGTCCTAGACCCATCAAACTTTACACTTTTTCTGTCCCTTAAAATTCGATTTGCGGCTAAACTACTTGCCCCAGCGACTTAAAAATTATATATTCGTGATCTTGGAACTGCCATCTTTTAATCCATGTAACGAATGACACGAAAAACTAATTTTAAAAAAATTGGACATTTTTATCTTTAAACGCGTTTTCCGGCTAAACTATGCGTCCTAGACCCATCAAACTTTACATTTTTTCTGTCCCTTAAAATTCGATTTGCGGCTAAACTACTTGCCCCAGCGACTTAAAAATTATATATTCGTGATCTTGGAACTGCCACCTTTTAATCCATGTAACGAATGACACGAAAATCTAATTTTAAAAAAATTGGACATTTTTATCTTTAAACGCGTTTTCCGGCTAAACTATGCGTCCTAGACCCATCAAACTTTACACTTTTTCTGTCCCTTAAAATTCGATTTGCGGCTAAACTACTTGCCCCAGCGACTTAAAAATTATATATTCGTGATCTTGGAACTGCCACCTTTTAATCCATGTAACGAATGACACGAAAATCTAATTTTAAAAAAATTGGACATTTTTATCTTTAAACGCGTTTTCCGGCTAAACTATGCGTCCTAGACCCATCAAACTTTACACTTTTTCTGTCCCTTAAAATTCGATTTGCGGCTAAACTACTTGCCCCAGCGACTTAAAAATTATATATTCGTGATCTTGGAACTGCCACCTTTTAATCCATGTAACGAATGACACGAAAAACTAATTTTAAAAAAATTGGACATTTTTATCTTTAAACGCGTTTTCCGGCTAAACTATGCGTCCTAGACCCATCAAACTTTACACTTTTTCTGTCCCTTAAAATTCGATTTGCGGCTAAACTACTTGCCCCAGCGACTTAAAAATTATATATTCGTGATCTTGGAACTGCCACCTTTTAATCCATGTAACGAATGACACGAAAAACTAATTTTAAAAAAATTGGACATTTTTATCTTTAAACGCGTTTTCCGGCTAAACTATGCGTCCTAGACCCATCAAACTTTACACTTTTTCTGTCCCTTAAAATTCGATTTGCGGCTAAACTACTTGCCCCAGCGACTTAAAAATTATATATTCGTGATCTTGGAACTGCCACCTTTTAATCCATGTAACGAATGACACGAAAAACTAATTTTAAAAAAATTGGACATTTTTATCTTTAAACGCGTTTTCCGGCTAAACTATGCGTCCTAGACCCATCAAACTTTACACTTTTTCTGTCCCTTAAAATTCGATTTGCGGCTAAACTACTTGCCCCAGCGACTTAAAAATTATATATTCGTGATCTTGGAACTGCCACCTTTTAATCCATGTAACGAATGACACGAAAAACTAATTTTAAAAAAATTGGACATTTTTATCTTTAAACGCGTTTTCCGGCTAAACTATGCGTCCTAGACCCATCAAACTTTACACTTTTTCTGTCCCTTAAAATTCGATTTGCGGCTAAACTACTTGCCCCAGCGACTTAAAAATTATATATTCGTGATCTTGGAACTGCCACCTTTTAATCCATGTAACGAATGACATGAAAAACTAATTTTAAAAAAATTGGACATTTTTATCTTTAAACGCGTTTTCCGGCTAAACTATGCGTCCTAGACCCATCAAACTTTACACTTTTTCTGTCCCTTAAAATTCGATTTGCGGCTAAACTACTTGCCCCAGCGACTTAAAAATTATATATTCGTGATCTTGGAACTGCCACCTTTTAATCCATGTAACGAATGACACGAAAAACTAATTTTAAAAAAATTGGACATTTTTATCTTTAAACGCGTTTTCCGGCTAAACTATGCGTCCTAGACCCATCAAACTTTACACTTTTTCTGTCCCTTAAAATTCGATTTGCGGCTAAACTACTTGCCCCAGCGACTTAAAAATTATATATTCGTGATCTTGGAACTGCCACCTTTTAATCCATGTAACGAATGACACGAAAAACTAATTTAAAAAAAATTGGACATTTTTATCTTTAAACGCGTTTTCCGGCTAAACTATGCGTCCTAGACCCACCAAACTTTACACTTTTTCTGTCCCTTAAAATTCGATTTGCGGCTAAACTACTTGCCCCAGCGACTTAAAAATTATATATTCGTGATCTTGGAACTGCCACCTTTTAATCCATGTAACGAATGACACGAAAAACTAATTTTAAAAAAATTGGACATTTTTATCTTTAAACGCGTTTTCCGGCTAAACTATGCGTCCTAGACCCATCAAACTTTACACTTTTTCTGTCCCTTAAAATTCGATTTGCGGCTAAACTACTTGCCCCAGCGACTTAAAAATTATATATTCGTGATCTTGGAACTGCCACCTTTTAATCCATGTAACGAATGACACGAAAAACTAATTTTAAAAAAATTGGACATTTTTATCTTTAAACGCGTTTTCCGGCTAAACTATGCGTCCTAGACCCATCAAACTTTACACTTTTTCTGTCCCTTAAAATTCGATTTGCGGCTAAACTACGTGCCCCAGCGACTTAAAAATTATATATTCGTGATCTTGGAACTGCCACCTTTTAATCCATGTAACGAATGACACGAAAAACTAATTTTAAAAAAATTGGACATTTTTATCTTTAAACGCGTTTTCCGGCTAAACTATGCGTCCTAGACCCATCAAACTTTACACTTTTTCTGTCCCTTAAAATTCGATTTGCGGCTAAACTACTTGCCCCAGCGACTTAAAAATTATATATTCGTGATCTTGGAACTGCCACCTTTTAATCCATGTAACGAATGACACGAAAAACTAATTTTAAAAAAATTGGACATTTTTATCTTTAAACGCGTTTTCCGGCTAAACTATGCGTCCTAGACCCATCAAACTTTACACTTTTTCTGTCCCTTAAAATTCGATTTGCGGCTAAACTACTTGCCCCAGCGACTTAAAAATTATATATTCGAGATCTTGGAACTGCCACCTTTTAATCCATGTAACGAATGACACGAAAAACTAATTTTAAAAAAATTGGACATTTTTATCTTTAAACGCGTTTTCCGGCTAAACTATGCGTCCTAGACCCATCAAACTTTACACTTTTTCTGTCCCTTAAAATTCGATTTGCGGCTAAACTACTTGCCCCAGCGACTTAAAAATTATATATTCGTGATCTTGGAACTGCCACCTTTTAATCCATGTAACGAATGACACGAAAATCTAATTTTAAAAAAATTGGACATTTTTATCTTTAAACGCGTTTTCCGGCTAAACTATGCGTCCTAGACCCATCAAACTTTACACTTTTTCTGTCCCTTAAAATTCGATTTGCGGCTAAACTACTTGCCCCAGCGACTTAAAAATTATATATTCGTGATCTTGGAACTGCCACCTTTTAATCCATGTAACGAATGACACGAAAAACTAATTTTAAAAAAATTGGACATTTTTATCTTTAAACGCGTTTTCCGGCTAAACTATGCGTCCTAGACCCATCAAACTTTACACTTTTTCTGTCCCTTAAAATTCGATTTGCGGCTAAACTACTTGCCCCAGCGACTTAAAAATTATATATTCGTGATCTTGGAACTGCCATCTTTTAATCCATGTAACGAATGACACGAAAAACTAATTTTAAAAAAATTGGACATTTTTATCTTTAAACGCGTTTTCCGGCTAAACTATGCGTCCTAGACCCATCAAACTTTACATTTTTTCTGTCCCTTAAAATTCGATTTGCGGCTAAACTACTTGCCCCAGCGACTTAAAAATTATATATTCGTGATCTTGGAACTGCCACCTTTTAATCCATGTAACGAATGACACGAAAATCTAATTTTAAAAAAATTGGACATTTTTATCTTTAAACGCGTTTTCCGGCTAAACTATGCGTCCTAGACCCATCAAACTTTACACTTTTTCTGTCCCTTAAAATTCGATTTGCGGCTAAACTACTTGCCCCAGCGACTTAAAAATTATATATTCGTGATCTTGGAACTGCCACCTTTTAATCCATGTAACGAATGACACGAAAATCTAATTTTAAAAAAATTGGACATTTTTATCTTTAAACGCGTTTTCCGGCTAAACTATGCGTCCTAGACCCATCAAACTTTACACTTTTTCTGTCCCTTAAAATTCGATTTGCGGCTAAACTACTTGCCCCAGCGACTTAAAAATTATATATTCGTGATCTTGGAACTGCCACCTTTTAATCCATGTAACGAATGACACGAAAAACTAATTTTAAAAAAATTGGACATTTTTATCTTTAAACGCGTTTTCCGGCTAAACTATGCGTCCTAGACCCATCAAACTTTACACTTTTTCTGTCCCTTAAAATTCGATTTGCGGCTAAACTACTTGCCCCAGCGACTTAAAAATTATATATTCGTGATCTTGGAACTGCCACCTTTTAATCCATGTAACGAATGACACGAAAAACTAATTTTAAAAAAATTGGACATTTTTATCTTTAAACGCGTTTTCCGGCTAAACTATGCGTCCTAGACCCATCAAACTTTACACTTTTTCTGTCCCTTAAAATTCGATTTGCGGCTAAACTACTTGCCCCAGCGACTTAAAAATTATATATTCGTGATCTTGGAACTGCCACCTTTTAATCCATGTAACGAATGACACGAAAAACTAATTTTAAAAAAATTGGACATTTTTATCTTTAAACGCGTTTTCCGGCTAAACTATGCGTCCTAGACCCATCAAACTTTACACTTTTTCTGTCCCTTAAAATTCGATTTGCGGCTAAACTACTTGCCCCAGCGACTTAAAAATTATATATTCGTGATCTTGGAACTGCCACCTTTTAATCCATGTAACGAATGACACGAAAAACTAATTTTAAAAAAATTGGACATTTTTATCTTTAAACGCGTTTTCCGGCTAAACTATGCGTCCTAGACCCATCAAACTTTACACTTTTTCTGTCCCTTAAAATTCGATTTGCGGCTAAACTACTTGCCCCAGCGACTTAAAAATTATATATTCGTGATCTTGGAACTGCCACCTTTTAATCCATGTAACGAATGACATGAAAAACTAATTTTAAAAAAATTGGACATTTTTATCTTTAAACGCGTTTTCCGGCTAAACTATGCGTCCTAGACCCATCAAACTTTACACTTTTTCTGTCCCTTAAAATTCGATTTGCGGCTAAACTACTTGCCCCAGCGACTTAAAAATTATATATTCGTGATCTTGGAACTGCCACCTTTTAATCCATGTAACGAATGACACGAAAAACTAATTTTAAAAAAATTGGACATTTTTATCTTTAAACGCGTTTTCCGGCTAAACTATGCGTCCTAGACCCATCAAACTTTACACTTTTTCTGTCCCTTAAAATTCGATTTGCGGCTAAACTACTTGCCCCAGCGACTTAAAAATTATATATTCGTGATCTTGGAACTGCCACCTTTTAATCCATGTAACGAATGACACGAAAAACTAATTTAAAAAAAATTGGACATTTTTATCTTTAAACGCGTTTTCCGGCTAAACTATGCGTCCTAGACCCATCAAACTTTACACTTTTTCTGTCCCTTAAAATTCGATTTGCGGCTAAACTACTTGCCCCAGCGACTTAAAAATTATATATTCGTGATCTTGGAACTGCCACCTTTTAATCCATGTAACGAATGACACGAAAAACTAATTTTAAAAAAATTGGACATTTTTATCTTTAAACGCGTTTTCCGGCTAAACTATGCGTCCTAGACCCATCAAACTTTACACTTTTTCTGTCCCTTAAAATTCGATTTGCGGCTAAACTACTTGCCCCAGCGACTTAAAAATTATATATTCGTGATCTTGGAACTGCCACCTTTTAATCCATGTAACGAATGACACGAAAAACTAATTTTAAAAAAATTGGACATTTTTATCTTTAAACGCGTTTTCCGGCTAAACTATGCGTCCTAGACCCATCAAACTTTACACTTTTTCTGTCCCTTAAAATTCGATTTGCGGCTAAACTACGTGCCCCAGCGACTTAAAAATTATATATTCGTGATCTTGGAACTGCCACCTTTTAATCCATGTAACGAATGACACGAAAAACTAATTTTAAAAAAATTGGACATTTTTATCTTTAAACGCGTTTTCCGGCTAAACTATGCGTCCTAGACCCATCAAACTTTACACTTTTTCTGTCCCTTAAAATTCGATTTGCGGCTAAACTACTTGCCCCAGCGACTTAAAAATTATATATTCGTGATCTTGGAACTGCCACCTTTTAATCCATGTAACGAATGACACGAAAAACTAATTTTAAAAAAATTGGACATTTTTATCTTTAAACGCGTTTTCCGGCTAAACTATGCGTCCTAGACCCATCAAACTTTACACTTTTTCTGTCCCTTAAAATTCGATTTGCGGCTAAACTACTTGCCCCAGCGACTTAAAAATTATATATTCGAGATCTTGGAACTGCCACCTTTTAATCCATGTAACGAATGACACGAAAAACTAATTTTAAAAAAATTGGACATTTTTATCTTTAAACGCGTTTTCCGGCTAAACTATGCGTCCTAGACCCATCAAACTTTACACTTTTTCTGTCCCTTAAAATTCGATTTGCGGCTAAACTACTTGCCCCAGCGACTTAAAAATTATATATTCGTGATCTTGGAACTGCCACCTTTTAATCCATGTAACGAATGACACGAAAAACTAATTTTAAAAAAATTGGACATTTTTATCTTTAAACGCGTTTTCCGGCTAAACTATGCGTCCTAGACCCATCAAACTTTACACTTTTTCTGTCCCTTAAAATTCGATTTGCGGCTAAACTACTTGCCCCAGCGACTTAAAAATTATATATTCGTGATCTTGGAACTGCCACCTTTTAATCCATGTAACGAATGACACGAAAAACTAATTTTAAAAAAATTGGACATTTTTATCTTTAAACGCGTTTTTCGGCTAAACTATGCGTCCTAGACCCATCAAACTTTACACTTTTTCTGTCCCTTAAAATTCGATTTGCGGCTAAACTACTTGCCCCAGCGACTTAAAAATTATATATTCGTGATCTTGGAACTGCCACCTTTTAATCCATGTAACGAATGACACGAAAAACTAATTTTAAAAAAATTGGACATTTTTATCTTTAAACGCGTTTTCCGGCTAAACTATGCGTCCTAGACCCATCAAACTTTACACTTTTTCTGTCCCTTAAAATTCGATTTGCGGCTAAACTACTTGCCCCAGCGACTTAAAAATTATATATTCGTGATCTTGGAACTGCTACCTTTTAATCCATGTAACGAATGACACGAAAAACTAATTTTAAAAAAATTGGACATTTTTATCTTTAAACGCGTTTTCCGGCTAAACTATGCGTCCTAGACCCATCAAACTTTACACTTTTTCTGTCCCTTAAAATTCGATTTGCGGCTAAACTACTTGCCCCAGCGACTTAAAAATTATATATTCGTGATCTTGGAACTGCCACCTTTTAATCCATGTAACGAATGACACGAAAATCTAATTTTAAAAAAATTGGATATTTTTATCTTTAAACGCGTTTTCCGGCTAAACTATGCGTCCTAGACCCATCAAACTTTACACTTTTTCTGTCCCTTAAAATTCGATTTGCGGCTAAACTACTTGCCCCAGCGACTTAAAAATTATATATTCGTGATCTTGGAACTGCCACCTTTTAATCCATGTAACGAATGACACGAAAAACTAATTTTAAAAAAATTGGACATTTTTATCTTTAAACGCGTTTTCCGGCTAAACTATGCGTCCTAGACCCATCAAACTTTACACTTTTTCTGTCCCTTAAAATTCGATTTGCGGCTAAACTACTTGCCCCAGCGACTTAAAAATTATATATTCGTGATCTTGGAACTGCCACCTTTTAATCCATGTAACGAATGACACGAAAAACTAATTTTAAAAAAATTGGACATTTTTATCTTTAAACGCGTTTTCCGGCTAAACTATGCGTCCTAGACCCATCAAACTTTACACTTTTTCTGTCCCTTAAAATTCGATTTGCGGCTAAACTACTTGCCCCAGCGACTTAAAAATTATATATTCGTGATCTTGGAACTGCCACCTTTTAATCCATGTAACGAATGACACGAAAAACTAATTTTAAAAAAATTGGACATTTTTATCTTTAAACGCGTTTTCCGGCTAAACTATGCGTCCTAGACCCATCAAACTTTACACTTTTTCTGTCCCTTAAAATTCGATTTGCGGCTAAACTACTTGCCCCAGCGACTTAAAAATTATATATTCGTGATCTTGGAACTGCCACCTTTTAATCCATGTAACGAATGACACGAAAAACTAATTTTAAAAAAATTGGACATTTTTATCTTTAAACGCGTTTTCCGGCTAAACTATGCGTCCTAGACCCATCAAACTTTACACTTTTTCTGTCCCTTAAAATTCGATTTGCGGCTAAACTACTTGCCCCAGCGACTTAAAAATTATATATTCGTGATCTTGGAACTGCCACCTTTTAATCCATGTAACGAATGACACGAAAAACTAATTTTAAAAAAATTGGACATTTTTATCTTTAAACGCGTTTTCCGGCTAAACTATGCGTCCTAGACCCATCAAACTTTACACTTTTTCTGTCCCTTAAAATTCGATTTGCGGCTAAACTACTTGCCCCAGCGACTTAAAAATTATATATTCGTGATCTTGGAACTGCCACCTTTTAATCCATGTAACGAATGACACGAAAAACTAATTTTAAAAAAATTGGACATTTTTATCTTTAAACGCGTTTTCCGGCTAAATTATGCGTCCTAGACCCATCAAACTTTACACTTTTTCTGTCCCTTAAAATTCGATTTGCGGCTAAACTACTTGCCCCAGCGACTTAAAAATTATATATTCGTGATCTTGGAACTGCCACCTTTTAATCCATGTAACGAATGACACGAAAATCTAATTTTAAAAAAATTGGACATTTTTATCTTTAAACGCGTTTTCCGGCTAAACTATGCGTCCTAGACCCATCAAACTTTACACTTTTTCTGTCCCTTAAAATTCGATTTGCGGCTAAACTACTTGCCCCAGCGACTTAAAAATTATATATTCGTGATCTTGGAACTGCCACCTTTTAATCCATGTAACGAATGACACGAAAAACTAATTTTAAAAAAATTGGACATTTTTATCTTTAAACGCGTTTTCCGGCTAAACTATGCGTCCTAGACCCATCAAACTTTACACTTTTTCTGTCCCTTAAAATTCGATTTGCGGCTAAACTACTTGCCCCAGCGACTTAAAAATTATATATTCGTGATCTTGGAACTGCCATCTTTTAATCCATGTAACGAATGACACGAAAAACTAATTTTAAAAAAATTGGACATTTTTATCTTTAAACGCGTTTTCCGGCTAAACTATGCGTCCTAGACCCATCAAACTTTACATTTTTTCTGTCCCTTAAAATTCGATTTGCGGCTAAACTACTTGCCCCAGCGACTTAAAAATTATATATTCGTGATCTTGGAACTGCCACCTTTTAATCCATGTAACGAATGACACGAAAATCTAATTTTAAAAAAATTGGACATTTTTATCTTTAAACGCGTTTTCCGGCTAAACTATGCGTCCTAGACCCATCAAACTTTACACTTTTTCTGTCCCTTAAAATTCGATTTGCGGCTAAACTACTTGCCCCAGCGACTTAAAAATTATATATTCGTGATCTTGGAACTGCCACCTTTTAATCCATGTAACGAATGACACGAAAATCTAATTTTAAAAAAATTGGACATTTTTATCTTTAAACGCGTTTTCCGGCTAAACTATGCGTCCTAGACCCATCAAACTTTACACTTTTTCTGTCCCTTAAAATTCGATTTGCGGCTAAACTACTTGCCCCAGCGACTTAAAAATTATATATTCGTGATCTTGGAACTGCCACCTTTTAATCCATGTAACGAATGACACGAAAAACTAATTTTAAAAAAATTGGACATTTTTATCTTTAAACGCGTTTTCCGGCTAAACTATGCGTCCTAGACCCATCAAACTTTACACTTTTTCTGTCCCTTAAAATTCGATTTGCGGCTAAACTACTTGCCCCAGCGACTTAAAAATTATATATTCGTGATCTTGGAACTGCCACCTTTTAATCCATGTAACGAATGACACGAAAAACTAATTTTAAAAAAATTGGACATTTTTATCTTTAAACGCGTTTTCCGGCTAAACTATGCGTCCTAGACCCATCAAACTTTACACTTTTTCTGTCCCTTAAAATTCGATTTGCGGCTAAACTACTTGCCCCAGCGACTTAAAAATTATATATTCGTGATCTTGGAACTGCCACCTTTTAATCCATGTAACGAATGACACGAAAAACTAATTTTAAAAAAATTGGACATTTTTATCTTTAAACGCGTTTTCCGGCTAAACTATGCGTCCTAGACCCATCAAACTTTACACTTTTTCTGTCCCTTAAAATTCGATTTGCGGCTAAACTACTTGCCCCAGCGACTTAAAAATTATATATTCGTGATCTTGGAACTGCCACCTTTTAATCCATGTAACGAATGACACGAAAAACTAATTTTAAAAAAATTGGACATTTTTATCTTTAAACGCGTTTTCCGGCTAAACTATGCGTCCTAGACCCATCAAACTTTACACTTTTTCTGTCCCTTAAAATTCGATTTGCGGCTAAACTACTTGCCCCAGCGACTTAAAAATTATATATTCGTGATCTTGGAACTGCCACCTTTTAATCCATGTAACGAATGACATGAAAAACTAATTTTAAAAAAATTGGACATTTTTATCTTTAAACGCGTTTTCCGGCTAAACTATGCGTCCTAGACCCATCAAACTTTACACTTTTTCTGTCCCTTAAAATTCGATTTGCGGCTAAACTACTTGCCCCAGCGACTTAAAAATTATATATTCGTGATCTTGGAACTGCCACCTTTTAATCCATGTAACGAATGACACGAAAAACTAATTTTAAAAAAATTGGACATTTTTATCTTTAAACGCGTTTTCCGGCTAAACTATGCGTCCTAGACCCATCAAACTTTACACTTTTTCTGTCCCTTAAAATTCGATTTGCGGCTAAACTACTTGCCCCAGCGACTTAAAAATTATATATTCGTGATCTTGGAACTGCCACCTTTTAATCCATGTAACGAATGACACGAAAAACTAATTTAAAAAAAATTGGACATTTTTATCTTTAAACGCGTTTTCCGGCTAAACTATGCGTCCTAGACCCATCAAACTTTACACTTTTTCTGTCCCTTAAAATTCGATTTGCGGCTAAACTACTTGCCCCAGCGACTTAAAAATTATATATTCGTGATCTTGGAACTGCCACCTTTTAATCCATGTAACGAATGACACGAAAAAATAATTTTAAAAAAATTGGACATTTTTATCTTTAAACGCGTTTTCCGGCTAAACTATGCGTCCTAAACCCATCAAACTTTACACTTTTTCTGTCCCTTAAAATTCGATTTGCGGCTAAACTACTTGCCCCAGCGACTTAAAAATTATATATTCGTGATCTTGGAACTGCCACCTTTTAATCCATGTAACGAATGACACGAAAAACTAATTTTAAAAAAATTGGACATTTTTATCTTTAAACGCGTTTTCCGGCTAAACTATGCGTCCTAGACCCATCAAACTTTACACTTTTTCTGTCCCTTAAAATTCGATTTGCGGCTAAACTACGTGCCCCAGCGACTTAAAAATTATATATTCGTGATCTTGGAACTGCCACCTTTTAATCCATGTAACGAATGACACGAAAAACTAATTTTAAAAAAATTGGACATTTTTATCTTTAAACGCGTTTTCCGGCTAAACTATGCGTCCTAGACCCATCAAACTTTACACTTTTTCTGTCCCTTAAAATTCGATTTGCGGCTAAACTACTTGCCCCAGCGACTTAAAAATTATATATTCGTGATCTTGGAACTGCCACCTTTTAATCCATGTAACGAATGACACGAAAAACTAATTTTAAAAAAATTGGACATTTTTATCTTTAAACGCGTTTTCCGGCTAAACTATGCGTCCTAGACCCATCAAACTTTACACTTTTTCTGTCCCTTAAAATTCGATTTGCGGCTAAACTACTTGCCCCAGCGACTTAAAAATTATATATTCGAGATCTTGGAACTGCCACCTTTTAATCCATGTAACGAATGACACGAAAAACTAATTTTAAAAAAATTGGACATTTTTATCTTTAAACGCGTTTTCCGGCTAAACTATGCGTCCTAGACCCATCAAACTTTACACTTTTTCTGTCCCTTAAAATTCGATTTGCGGCTAAACTACTTGCCCCAGCGACTTAAAAATTATATATTCGTGATCTTGGAACTGCCACCTTTTAATCCATGTAACGAATGACACGAAAAACTAATTTTAAAAAAATTGGACATTTTTATCTTTAAACGCGTTTTCCGGCTAAACTATGCGTCCTAGACCCATCAAACTTTACACTTTTTCTGTCCCTTAAAATTCGATTTGCGGCTAAACTACTTGCCCCAGCGACTTAAAAATTATATATTCGTGATCTTGGAACTGCCACCTTTTAATCCATGTAACGAATGACACGAAAAACTAATTTTAAAAAAATTGGACATTTTTATCTTTAAACGCGTTTTTCGGCTAAACTATGCGTCCTAGACCCATCAAACTTTACACTTTTTCTGTCCCTTAAAATTCGATTTGCGGCTAAACTACTTGCCCCAGCGACTTAAAAATTATATATTCGTGATCTTGGAACTGCCACCTTTTAATCCATGTAACGAATGACACGAAAAACTAATTTTAAAAAAATTGGACATTTTTATCTTTAAACGCGTTTTCCGGCTAAACTATGCGTCCTAGACCCATCAAACTTTATACTTTTTCTGTCCCTTAAAATTCGATTTGCGGCTAAACTACTTGCCCCAGCGACTTAAAAATTATATATTCGTGATCTTGGAACTGCCACCTTTTAATCCATGTAACGAATGACACGAAAAACTAATTTTAAAAAAATTGGACATTTTTATCTTTAAACGCGTTTTCCGGCTAAACTATGCGTCCTAGACCCATCAAACTTTACACTTTTTCTGTCCCTTAAAATTCGATTTGCGGCTAAACTACTTGCCCCAGCGACTTAAAAATTATATATTCGTGATCTTGGAACTGCCACCTTTTAATCCATGTAACGAATGACACGAAAAACTAATTTTAAAAAAATGGACATTTTTATCTTTAAACGCGTTTTCCGGCTAAACTATGCGTCCTAGACCCATCAAACTTTACACTTTTTCTGTCCCTTAAAATTCGATTTGCGGCTAAACTACTTGCCCCAGCGACTTAAAAATTATATATTCGTGATCTTGGAACTGCCACCTTTTAATCCATGTAACGAATGACACGAAAAACTAATTTTAAAAAAATTGGACATTTTTATCTTTAAACGCGTTTTCCGGCTAAACTATGCGTCCTAGACCCATCAAACTTTACACTTTTTCTGTCCCTTAAAATTCGATTTGCGGCTAAACTACTTGCCCCAGCGACTTAAAAATTATATATTCGTGATCTTGGAACTGCCACCTTTTAATCCATGTAACGCATGACACGAAAAACTAATTTTAAAAAAATTGGACATTTTTATCTTTAAACGCGTTTTCCGGCTAAACTATTAACCTTTTAATCCATGTAACGAATGACACGAAAAACTAATTTTAAAAAAATTGGACATTTTTATCTTTAAACGCGTTTTCCGGCTAAACTATGCTTCCTAGACCCATCAAACTTTACACTTTTTCTGTCCCTTAAAATTCGATTTGCGGCTAAACTACTTGCCCCAGCGACTTAAAAATTATATATTCGTGATCTTGGAACTGCCACCTTTTAATCCATGTAACGAATGACACGAAAAACTAATTTTAAAAAAATTGGACATTTTTATCTTTAAACGCGTTTTCCGGCTAAACTATGCGTCCTAGACCCATCAAACTTTACACTTTTTCTGTCCCTTAAAATTCGATTTGCGGCTAAACTACTTGCCCCAGCGACTTAAAAATTATATATTCGTGATCTTGGAACTGCCACCTTTTAATCCATGTAACGAATGACACGAAAAACTAATTTTAAAAAAATTGGACATTTTTATCTTTAAACGCGTTTTCCGGCTAAACTATGCGTCCTAGACCCATCAAACTTTACACTTTTTCTGTCCCTTAAAATTCGATTTGCGGCTAAACTACTTGCCCCAGCGACTTAAAAATTATATATTCGTGATTTTGGAACTGCCACCTTTTAATCCATGTAACGCATGACACGAAAAACTAATTTTAAAAAAATTGGACATTTTTATCTTTAAACGCGTTTTCCGGCTAAACTATTAACCTTTTAATCCATGTAACGAATGACACGAAAAACTAATTTTAAAAAAATTGGACATTTTTATCTTTAAACGCGTTTTCCGGCTAAACTATGCGTCCTAGACCCATCAAACTTTACACTTTTTCTGTCCCTTAAAATTCGATTTGCGGCTAAACTACTTGCCCCAGCGACTTAAAAATTATATATTCGTGATCTTGGAACTGCCACCTTTTAATCCATGTAACGAATGACACGAAAAACTAATTTTAAAAAAATTGGACATTTTTATCTTTAAACGCGTTTTCCGGCTAAACTATGCGTCCTAGACCCATCAAACTTTACACTTTTTCTGTCCCTTAAAATTCGGTTTGCGGCTAAACTACTTGCCCCAGCGACTTAAAAATTATATATTCGTGATCTTGGAACTGCCACCTTTTAATCCATGTAACGAATGACACGAAAATCTAATTTTAAAAAAATTGGACATTTTTATCTTTAAACGCGTTTTCCGGCTAAACTATGCGTCCTAGACCCATCAAACTTTACACTTTTTCTGCCCCTTAAAATTCGATTTGCGGCTAAACTACTTGCCCCAGCGACTTAAAAATTATATATTCGTGATCTTGGAACTGCCACCTTTTAATCCATGTAAAGAATGACACGAAAAACTAATTTTAAAAAAATTGGACATTTTTATCTTTAAACGCGTTTTCCGGCTAAACTATGCGTCCTAGACCCATCAAACTTTACACTTTTTCTGTCCCTTAAAATTCGATTTGCGGCTAAACTACTTGCCCCAGCGACTTAAAAATTATATATTCGTGATCTTGGAACTGCCACCTTTTAATCCATGTAACGAATGACACGAAAAACTAATTTTAAAAAAATTGGACATTTTTATCTTTAAACGCGTTTTCCGGCTAAACTATGCGTCCTAGACCCATCAAACTTTACACTTTTTCTGTCCCTTAAAATTCGATTTGCGGCTAAACTACTTGCCCCAGCGACTTAAAAATTATATATTCGTGATCTTGGAACTGCCACCTTTTAATCCATGTAACGAATGACACGAAAAACTAATTTTAAAAAAATTTGACATTTTTATCTTTAAACGCGTTTTCCGGCTAAACTATGCGTCCTAGACCCATCAAACTTTACACTTTTTCTGTCCCTTAAAATTCGATTTGCGGCTAAACTACTTGCCCCAGCGACTTAAAAATTATATATTCGTGATCTTGGAACTGCCACCTTTTAATCCATGTAACGAATGACACGAAAAACTAATTTTAAAAAAATTGGACATTTTTATCTTTAAACGCGTTTTCCGGCTAAACTATGCGTCCTAGACCCATCAAACTTTACACTTTTTCTGTCCCTTAAAATTCGATTTGCGGCTAAACTACTTGCCCCAGCGACTTAAAAATTATA
Source organism: Philhelius pedissequus (assembly GCA_910595825.1). Classification (NCBI taxonomy): domain Eukaryota; kingdom Metazoa; phylum Arthropoda; class Insecta; order Diptera; family Syrphidae; genus Philhelius; species Philhelius pedissequus. The sequence continues at coordinate 76,009 of CAJVCO010000066.1, forward strand.
TATTCGTGATCTTGGAACTGCCACCTTTTAATCCATGTAACGAATGACACGAAAAACTAATTTTAAAAAAATTGGACATTTTTATCTTTAAACGCGTTTTCCGGCTAAACTATGCGTCCTAGACCCATCAAACTTTACACTTTTTCTGTCCCTTAAAATTCGATTTGCGGCTAAACTACGTGCCCCAGCGACTTAAAAATTATATATTCGTGATCTTGGAACTGCCACCTTTTAATCCATGTAACGAATGACACGAAAAACTAATTTTAAAAAAATTGGACATTTTTATCTTTAAACGCGTTTTCCGGCTAAACTATGCGTCCTAGACCCATCAAACTTTACACTTTTTCTGTCCCTTAAAATTCGATTTGCGGCTATACTACTTGCCCCAGCGACTTAAAAATTATATATTCGTGATCTAGGAACTGCCACCTTTTAATCCATGTAACGAATGACACGAAAAACTAATTTTAAAAAAATTGGACATTTTTATCTTTAAACGCGTTTTCCGGCTAAACTATGCGTCCTAGACCCATCAAACTTTACACTTTTTCTGTCCCTTAAAATTCGATTTGCGGCTAAACTACTTGCCCCAGCGACTTAAAAATTATATATTCGTGATCTTGGAACTGCCACCTTTTAATCCATGTAACGAATGACACGAAAAACTAATTTTAAAAAAATTGGACATTTTTATCTTTAAACGCGTTTTCCGGCTAAACTATGCGTCCTAGACCCATCAAACTTTACACTTTATCTGTCCCTTAAAATTCGATTTGCGGCTAAACTACTTGCCCCAGCGACTTAAAAATTATATATTCGTGATCTTGGAACTGCCACCTTTTAATCCATGTAACGCATGACACGAAAAACTAATTTTAAAAAAATTGGACATTTTTATCTTTAAACGCGTTTTCCGGCTAAACTATGCGTCCTAGACCCATCAAACTTTACACTTTTTCTGTCCCTTAAAATTCGATTTGCGGCTAAACTACTTGCCCCAGCGACTTAAAAATTATATATTCGTGATCTTGGAACTGCCACCTTTTAATCCATGTAACGAATGACACGAAAAACTAATTTTAAAAAAATTTGACATTTTTATCTTTAAACGCGTTTTCCGGCTAAACTATGCGTCCTAGACCCATCAAACTTTACACTTTTTCTGTCCCTTAAAATTCGATTTGCGGCTAAACTACTTGCCCCAGCGACTTAAAAATTATATATTCGTGATCTTGGAACTGCCACCTTTTAATCCATGTAACGAATGACACGAAAAACTAATTTAAAAAAAATTGGACATTTTTATCTTTAAACGCGTTTTCCGGCTAAACTATGCGTCCTAGACCCATCAAACTTTACACTTTTTCTGTCCCTTAAAATTCGATTTGCGGCTAAACTACGTGCCCCAGCGACTTAAAAATTATATATTCGTGATCTTGGAACTGCCACCTTTTAATACATGTAACGAATGACACGAAAAACTAATTTTAAAAAAATTGGACATTTTTATCTTTAAACGCGTTTTCCGGCTAAACTATGCGTCCTAGACCCATCAAACTTTACACTTTTTCTGTCCCTTAAAATTCGATTTGCGGCTAAACTACTTGCCCCAGCGACTTAAAAATTATATATTCGTGATCTTGGAACTGCCACCTTTTAATCCATGTAACGAATGACACGAAAAACTAATTTTAAAAAAATTGGACATTTTTATCTTTAAACGCGTTTTCCGGCTAAACTATGCGTCCTAGACCCATCAAACTTTACACTTTTTCTGTCCCTTAAAATTCGATTTGCGGCTAAACTACTTGCCCCAGCGACTTAAAAATTATATATTCGTGATCTTGGAACTGCCACCTTTTAATCCATGTAACGAATGACACGAAAAACTAATTTTAAAAAAATTGGACATTTTTATCTTTAAACGCGTTTTCCGGCTAAACTATGCGTCCTAGACCCATCAAACTTTACACTTTTTCTGTCCCTTAAAATTCGATTTGCGGCTAAACTACTTGCCCCAGCGACTTAAAAATTATATATTCGTGATCTTGGAACTGCCACCTTTTAATCCATGTAACGAATGACACGAAAAACTAATTTTAAAAAAATTGGACATTTTTATCTTTAAACGCGTTTTCCGGCTAAACTATGCGTCCTAGACCCATCAAACTTTACACTTTTTCTGTCCCTTAAAATTCGATTTGCGGCTAAACTACTTGCCCCAGCGACTTAAAAATTATATATTCGTGATCTTGGAACTGCCACCTTTTAATCCATGTAACGAATGACACGAAAAACTAATTTTAAAAAAATTGGACATTTTTATCTTTAAACGCGTTTTCCGGCTAAACTATGCGTCCTAGACCCATCAAACTTTACACTTTTTCTGTCCCTTAAAATTCGATTTGCGGCTAAACTACTTGCCCCAGCGACTTAAAAATTATATATTCGTGATCTTGGAACTGCCACCTTTTAATCCATGTAACGAATGACACGAAAAACTAATTTTAAAAAAATTGGACATTTTTATCTTTAAACGCGTTTTCCGGCTAAACTATGCGTCCTAGACCCATCAAACTTTACACTTTTTCTGTCCCTTAAAATTCGATTTGCGGCTAAACTACTTGCCCCAGCGACTTAAAAATTATATATTCGTGATCTTGGAACTGCCACCTTTTAATCCATGTAACGAATGACACGAAAAACTAATTTTAAAAAAATTGGACATTTTTATCTTTAAACGCGTTTTCCGGCTAAACTATGCGTCCTAGACCCATCAAACTTTACACTTTTTCTGTCCCTTAAAATTCGATTTGCGGCTAAACTACTTGCCCCAGCGACTTAAAAATTATATATTCGTGATCTTGGAACTGCCACCTTTTAATCCATGTAACGAATGACACGAAAAACTAATTTTAAAAAAATTGGACATTTTTATCTTTAAACGCGTTTTCCGGCTAAGCTATGCGTCCTAGACCCATCAAACTTTACACTTTTTCTGTCCCTTAAAATTCGATTTGCGGCTAAACTACTTGCCCCAGCGACTTAAAAATTATATATTCGTGATCTTGGAACTGCCACCTTTTAATCCATGTAACGAATGACACGAAAAACTAATTTTAAAAAAATTGGACATTTTTATCTTTAAACGCGTTTTCCGGCTAAACTATGCGTCCTAGACCCATCAAACTTTACACTTTTTCTGTCCCTTAAAATTCGATTTGCGGCTAAACTACTTGCCCCAGCGACTTAAAAATTATATATTCGTGATCTTGGAACTGCCATCTTTTAATCCATGTAACGAATGACACGAAAAACTAATTTTAAAAAAATTGGACATTTTTATCTTTAAACGCGTTTTCCGGCTAAACTATGCGTCCTAGACCCATCAAACTTTACATTTTTTCTGTCCCTTAAAATTCGATTTGCGGCTAAACTACTTGCCCCAGCGACTTAAAAATTATATATTCGTGATCTTGGAACTGCCACCTTTTAATCCATGTAACGAATGACACGAAAATCTAATTTTAAAAAAATTGGACATTTTTATCTTTAAACGCGTTTTCCGGCTAAACTATGCGTCCTAGACCCATCAAACTTTACACTTTTTCTGTCCCTTAAAATTCGATTTGCGGCTAAACTACTTGCCCCAGCGACTTAAAAATTATATATTCGTGATCTTGGAACTGCCACCTTTTAATCCATGTAACGAATGACACGAAAAACTAATTTTAAAAAAATTGGACATTTTTATCTTTAAACGCGTTTTCCGGCTAAACTATGCGTCCTAGACCCATCAAACTTTACACTTTTTCTGTCCCTTAAAATTCGATTTGCGGCTAAACTACTTGCCCCAGCGACTTAAAAATTATATATTCGAGATCTTGGAACTGCCACCTTTTAATCCATGTAACGAATGACACGAAAAACTAATTTTAAAAAAATTGGACATTTTTATCTTTAAACGCGTTTTCCGGCTAAACTATGCGTCCTAGACCCATCAAACTTTACACTTTTTCTGTCCCTTAAAATTCGATTTGCGGCTAAACTACTTGCCCCAGCGACTTAAAAATTATATATTCGTGATCTTGGAACTGCCACCTTTTAATCCATGTAACGAATGACACGAAAATCTAATTTTAAAAAAATTGGACATTTTTATCTTTAAACGCGTTTTCCGGCTAAACTATGCGTCCTAGACCCATCAAACTTTACACTTTTTCTGTCCCTTAAAATTCGATTTGCGGCTAAACTACTTGCCCCAGCGACTTAAAAATTATATATTCGTGATCTTGGAACTGCCACCTTTTAATCCATGTAACGAATGACACGAAAAACTAATTTTAAAAAAATTGGACATTTTTATCTTTAAACGCGTTTTCCGGCTAAACTATGCGTCCTAGACCCATCAAACTTTACACTTTTTCTGTCCCTTAAAATTCGATTTGCGGCTAAACTACTTGCCCCAGCGACTTAAAAATTATATATTCGTGATCTTGGAACTGCCATCTTTTAATCCATGTAACGAATGACACGAAAAACTAATTTTAAAAAAATTGGACATTTTTATCTTTAAACGCGTTTTCCGGCTAAACTATGCGTCCTAGACCCATCAAACTTTACATTTTTTCTGTCCCTTAAAATTCGATTTGCGGCTAAACTACTTGCCCCAGCGACTTAAAAATTATATATTCGTGATCTTGGAACTGCCACCTTTTAATCCATGTAACGAATGACACGAAAATCTAATTTTAAAAAAATTGGACATTTTTATCTTTAAACGCGTTTTCCGGCTAAACTATGCGTCCTAGACCCATCAAACTTTACACTTTTTCTGTCCCTTAAAATTCGATTTGCGGCTAAACTACTTGCCCCAGCGACTTAAAAATTATATATTCGTGATCTTGGAACTGCCACCTTTTAATCCATGTAACGAATGACACGAAAATCTAATTTTAAAAAAATTGGACATTTTTATCTTTAAACGCGTTTTCCGGCTAAACTATGCGTCCTAGACCCATCAAACTTTACACTTTTTCTGTCCCTTAAAATTCGATTTGCGGCTAAACTACTTGCCCCAGCGACTTAAAAATTATATATTCGTGATCTTGGAACTGCCACCTTTTAATCCATGTAACGAATGACACGAAAAACTAATTTTAAAAAAATTGGACATTTTTATCTTTAAACGCGTTTTCCGGCTAAACTATGCGTCCTAGACCCATCAAACTTTACACTTTTTCTGTCCCTTAAAATTCGATTTGCGGCTAAACTACTTGCCCCAGCGACTTAAAAATTATATATTCGTGATCTTGGAACTGCCACCTTTTAATCCATGTAACGAATGACACGAAAAACTAATTTTAAAAAAATTGGACATTTTTATCTTTAAACGCGTTTTCCGGCTAAACTATGCGTCCTAGACCCATCAAACTTTACACTTTTTCTGTCCCTTAAAATTCGATTTGCGGCTAAACTACTTGCCCCAGCGACTTAAAAATTATATATTCGTGATCTTGGAACTGCCACCTTTTAATCCATGTAACGAATGACACGAAAAACTAATTTTAAAAAAATTGGACATTTTTATCTTTAAACGCGTTTTCCGGCTAAACTATGCGTCCTAGACCCATCAAACTTTACACTTTTTCTGTCCCTTAAAATTCGATTTGCGGCTAAACTACTTGCCCCAGCGACTTAAAAATTATATATTCGTGATCTTGGAACTGCCACCTTTTAATCCATGTAACGAATGACACGAAAAACTAATTTTAAAAAAATTGGACATTTTTATCTTTAAACGCGTTTTCCGGCTAAACTATGCGTCCTAGACCCATCAAACTTTACACTTTTTCTGTCCCTTAAAATTCGATTTGCGGCTAAACTACTTGCCCCAGCGACTTAAAAATTATATATTCGTGATCTTGGAACTGCCACCTTTTAATCCATGTAACGAATGACATGAAAAACTAATTTTAAAAAAATTGGACATTTTTATCTTTAAACGCGTTTTCCGGCTAAACTATGCGTCCTAGACCCATCAAACTTTACACTTTTTCTGTCCCTTAAAATTCGATTTGCGGCTAAACTACTTGCCCCAGCGACTTAAAAATTATATATTCGTGATCTTGGAACTGCCACCTTTTAATCCATGTAACGAATGACACGAAAAACTAATTTTAAAAAAAATTGGACATTTTTATCTTTAAACGCGTTTTCCGGCTAAACTATGCGTCCTAGACCCATCAAACTTTACACTTTTTCTGTCCCTTAAAATTCGATTTGCGGCTAAACTACTTGCCCCAGCGACTTAAAAATTATATATTCGTGATCTTGGAACTGCCACCTTTTAATCCATGTAACGAATGACACGAAAAACTAATTTAAAAAAAATTGGACATTTTTATCTTTAAACGCGTTTTCCGGCTAAACTATGCGTCCTAGACCCATCAAACTTTACACTTTTTCTGTCCCTTAAAATTCGATTTGCGGCTAAACTACTTGCCCCAGCGACTTAAAAATTATATATTCGTGATCTTGGAACTGCCACCTTTTAATCCATGTAACGAATGACACGAAAAACTAATTTTAAAAAAATTGGACATTTTTATCTTTAAACGCGTTTTCCGGCTAAACTATGCGTCCTAGACCCATCAAACTTTACACTTTTTCTGTCCCTTAAAATTCGATTTGCGGCTAAACTACTTGCCCCAGCGACTTAAAAATTATATATTCGTGATCTTGGAACTGCCACCTTTTAATCCATGTAACGAATGACACGAAAAACTAATTTTAAAAAAATTGGACATTTTTATCTTTAAACGCGTTTTCCGGCTAAACTATGCGTCCTAGACCCATCAAACTTTACACTTTTTCTGTCCCTTAAAATTCGATTTGCGGCTAAACTACGTGCCCCAGCGACTTAAAAATTATATATTCGTGATCTTGGAACTGCCACCTTTTAATCCATGTAACGAATGACACGAAAAACTAATTTTAAAAAAATTGGACATTTTTATCTTTAAACGCGTTTTCCGGCTAAACTATGCGTCCTAGACCCATCAAACTTTACACTTTTTCTGTCCCTTAAAATTCGATTTGCGGCTAAACTACTTGCCCCAGCGACTTAAAAATTATATATTCGTGATCTTGGAACTGCCACCTTTTAATCCATGTAACGAATGACACGAAAAACTAATTTTAAAAAAATTGGACATTTTTATCTTTAAACGCGTTTTCCGGCTAAACTATGCGTCCTAGACCCATCAAACTTTACACTTTTTCTGTCCCTTAAAATTCGATTTGCGGCTAAACTACTTGCCCCAGCGACTTAAAAATTATATATTCGAGATCTTGGAACTGCCACCTTTTAATCCATGTAACGAATGACACGAAAAACTAATTTTAAAAAAATTGGACATTTTTATCTTTAAACGCGTTTTCCGGCTAAACTATGCGTCCTAGACCCATCAAACTTTACACTTTTTCTGTCCCTTAAAATTCGATTTGCGGCTAAACTACTTGCCCCAGCGACTTAAAAATTATATATTCGTGATCTTGGAACTGCCACCTTTTAATCCATGTAACGAATGACACGAAAAACTAATTTTAAAAAAATTGGACATTTTTATCTTTAAACGCGTTTTCCGGCTAAACTATGCGTCCTAGACCCATCAAACTTTACACTTTTTCTGTCCCTTAAAATTCGATTTGCGGCTAAACTACTTGCCCCAGCGACTTAAAAATTATATATTCGTGATCTTGGAACTGCCACCTTTTAATCCATGTAACGAATGACACGAAAAACTAATTTTAAAAAAATTGGACATTTTTATCTTTAAACGCGTTTTTCGGCTAAACTATGCGTCCTAGACCCATCAAACTTTACACTTTTTCTGTCCCTTAAAATTCGATTTGCGGCTAAACTACTTGCCCCAGCGACTTAAAAATTATATATTCGTGATCTTGGAACTGCCACCTTTTAATCCATGTAACGAATGACACGAAAAACTAATTTTAAAAAAATTGGACATTTTTATCTTTAAACGCGTTTTCCGGCTAAACTATGCGTCCTAGACCCATCAAACTTTACACTTTTTCTGTCCCTTAAAATTCGATTTGCGGCTAAACTACTTGCCCCAGCGACTTAAAAATTATATATTCGTGATCTTGGAACTGCTACCTTTTAATCCATGTAACGAATGACACGAAAAACTAATTTTAAAAAAATTGGACATTTTTATCTTTAAACGCGTTTTCCGGCTAAACTATGCGTCCTAGACCCATCAAACTTTACACTTTTTCTGTCCCTTAAAATTCGATTTGCGGCTAAACTACTTGCCCCAGCGACTTAAAAATTATATATTCGTGATCTTGGAACTGCCACCTTTTAATCCATGTAACGAATGACACGAAAATCTAATTTTAAAAAAATTGGACATTTTTATCTTTAAACGCGTTTTCCGGCTAAACTATGCGTCCTAGACCCATCAAACTTTACACTTTTTCTGTCCCTTAAAATTCGATTTGCGGCTAAACTACTTGCCCCAGCGACTTAAAAATTATATATTCGTGATCTTGGAACTGCCACCTTTTAATCCATGTAACGAATGACACGAAAAACTAATTTTAAAAAAATTGGACATTTTTATCTTTAAACGCGTTTTCCGGCTAAACTATGCGTCCTAGACCCATCAAACTTTACACTTTTTCTGTCCCTTAAAATTCGATTTGCGGCTAAACTACTTGCCCCAGCGACTTAAAAATTATATATTCGTGATCTTGGAACTGCCACCTTTTAATCCATGTAACGAATGACACGAAAAACTAATTTTAAAAAAATTGGACATTTTTATCTTTAAACGCGTTTTCCGGCTAAACTATGCGTCCTAGACCCATCAAACTTTACACTTTTTCTGTCCCTTAAAATTCGATTTGCGGCTAAACTACTTGCCCCAGCGACTTAAAAATTATATATTCGTGATCTTGGAACTGCCACCTTTTAATCCATGTAACGAATGACACGAAAAACTAATTTTAAAAAAATTGGACATTTTTATCTTTAAACGCGTTTTCCGGCTAAACTATGCGTCCTAGACCCATCAAACTTTACACTTTTTCTGTCCCTTAAAATTCGATTTGCGGCTAAACTACTTGCCCCAGCGACTTAAAAATTATATATTCGTGATCTTGGAACTGCCACCTTTTAATCCATGTAACGAATGACACGAAAAACTAATTTTAAAAAAATTGGACATTTTTATCTTTAAACGCGTTTTCCGGCTAAACTATGCGTCCTAGACCCATCAAACTTTACACTTTTTCTGTCCCTTAAAATTCGATTTGCGGCTAAACTACTTGCCCCAGCGACTTAAAAATTATATATTCGTGATCTTGGAACTGCCACCTTTTAATCCATGTAACGAATGACACGAAAAACTAATTTTAAAAAAATTGGACATTTTTATCTTTAAACGCGTTTTCCGGCTAAACTATGCGTCCTAGACCCATCAAACTTTACACTTTTTCTGTCCCTTAAAATTCGATTTGCGGCTAAACTACTTGCCCCAGCGACTTAAAAATTATATATTCGTGATCTTGGAACTGCCACCTTTTAATCCATGTAACGAATGACACGAAAAACTAATTTTAAAAAAATTGGACATTTTTATCTTTAAACGCGTTTTCCGGCTAAATTATGCGTCCTAGACCCATCAAACTTTACACTTTTTCTGTCCCTTAAAATTCGATTTGCGGCTAAACTACTTGCCCCAGCGACTTAAAAATTATATATTCGTGATCTTGGAACTGCCACCTTTTAATCCATGTAACGAATGACACGAAAATCTAATTTTAAAAAAATTGGACATTTTTATCTTTAAACGCGTTTTCCGGCTAAACTATGCGTCCTAGACCCATCAAACTTTACACTTTTTCTGTCCCTTAAAATTCGATTTGCGGCTAAACTACTTGCCCCAGCGACTTAAAAATTATATATTCGTGATCTTGGAACTGCCACCTTTTAATCCATGTAACGAATGACACGAAAAACTAATTTTAAAAAAATTGGACATTTTTATCTTTAAACGCGTTTTCCGGCTAAACTATGCGTCCTAGACCCATCAAACTTTACACTTTTTCTGTCCCTTAAAATTCGATTTGCGGCTAAACTACTTGCCCCAGCGACTTAAAAATTATATATTCGTGATCTTGGAACTGCCATCTTTTAATCCATGTAACGAATGACACGAAAAACTAATTTTAAAAAAATTGGACATTTTTATCTTTAAACGCGTTTTCCGGCTAAACTATGCGTCCTAGACCCATCAAACTTTACATTTTTTCTGTCCCTTAAAATTCGATTTGCGGCTAAACTACTTGCCCCAGCGACTTAAAAATTATATATTCGTGATCTTGGAACTGCCACCTTTTAATCCATGTAACGAATGACACGAAAATCTAATTTTAAAAAAATTGGACATTTTTATCTTTAAACGCGTTTTCCGGCTAAACTATGCGTCCTAGACCCATCAAACTTTACACTTTTTCTGTCCCTTAAAATTCGATTTGCGGCTAAACTACTTGCCCCAGCGACTTAAAAATTATATATTCGTGATCTTGGAACTGCCACCTTTTAATCCATGTAACGAATGACACGAAAATCTAATTTTAAAAAAATTGGACATTTTTATCTTTAAACGCGTTTTCCGGCTAAACTATGCGTCCTAGACCCATCAAACTTTACACTTTTTCTGTCCCTTAAAATTCGATTTGCGGCTAAACTACTTGCCCCAGCGACTTAAAAATTATATATTCGTGATCTTGGAACTGCCACCTTTTAATCCATGTAACGAATGACACGAAAAACTAATTTTAAAAAAATTGGACATTTTTATCTTTAAACGCGTTTTCCGGCTAAACTATGCGTCCTAGACCCATCAAACTTTACACTTTTTCTGTCCCTTAAAATTCGATTTGCGGCTAAACTACTTGCCCCAGCGACTTAAAAATTATATATTCGTGATCTTGGAACTGCCACCTTTTAATCCATGTAACGAATGACACGAAAAACTAATTTTAAAAAAATTGGACATTTTTATCTTTAAACGCGTTTTCCGGCTAAACTATGCGTCCTAGACCCATCAAACTTTACACTTTTTCTGTCCCTTAAAATTCGATTTGCGGCTAAACTACTTGCCCCAGCGACTTAAAAATTATATATTCGTGATCTTGGAACTGCCACCTTTTAATCCATGTAACGAATGACACGAAAAACTAATTTTAAAAAAATTGGACATTTTTATCTTTAAACGCGTTTTCCGGCTAAACTATGCGTCCTAGACCCATCAAACTTTACACTTTTTCTGTCCCTTAAAATTCGATTTGCGGCTAAACTACTTGCCCCAGCGACTTAAAAATTATATATTCGTGATCTTGGAACTGCCACCTTTTAATCCATGTAACGAATGACACGAAAAACTAATTTTAAAAAAATTGGACATTTTTATCTTTAAACGCGTTTTCCGGCTAAACTATGCGTCCTAGACCCATCAAACTTTACACTTTTTCTGTCCCTTAAAATTCGATTTGCGGCTAAACTACTTGCCCCAGCGACTTAAAAATTATATATTCGTGATCTTGGAACTGCCACCTTTTAATCCATGTAACGAATGACATGAAAAACTAATTTTAAAAAAATTGGACATTTTTATCTTTAAACGCGTTTTTCCGGCTAAACTATGCGTCCTAGACCCATCAAACTTTACACTTTTTCTGTCCCTTAAAATTCGATTTGCGGCTAAACTACTTGCCCCAGCGACTTAAAAATTATATATTCGTGATCTTGGAACTGCCACCTTTTAATCCATGTAACGAATGACACGAAAAACTAATTTTAAAAAAATTGGACATTTTTATCTTTAAACGCGTTTTCCGGCTAAACTATGCGTCCTAGACCCATCAAACTTTACACTTTTTCTGTCCCTTA
>CAJVCO010000067.1:0-85227 GCA_910595825.1 Philhelius pedissequus
ACTGACAGACTGACAGACTGACAGACTGACAGACTGACAGACTGACAGACTGACAGACTGACAGACTGACAGACTGACAGACTGACAGACTGACAGACTGACAGACTGACAGACTGACAGACTGACAGACTGACAGACTGACAGACTGACAGACTGACAGACTGACAGACTGACAGACTGACAGACTGACAGACTGACAGACTGACAGACTGACAGACTGACAGACTGACAGACTGACAGACTGACAGACTGACAGACTGACAGACTGACAGACTGACAGACTGACAGACTGACAGACTGACAGACTGACAGACTGACAGACTGACAGACTGACAGACTGACAGACTGACAGACTGACAGACTGACAGACTGACAGACTGACAGACTGACAGACTGACAGACTGACAGACTGACAGACTGACAGACTGACAGACTGACAGACTGACAGACTGACAGACTGACAGACTGACAGACTGACAGACTGACAGACTGACAGACTGACAGACTGACAGACTGACAGACTGACAGACTGACAGACTGACAGACTGACAGACTGACAGACTGACAGACTGACAGACTGACAGACTGACAGACTGACAGACTGACAGACTGACAGACTGACAGACTGACAGACTGACAGACTGACAGACTGACAGACTGACAGACTGACAGACTGACAGACTGACAGACTGACAGACTGACAGACTGACAGACTGACAGACTGACAGACTGACAGACTGACAGACTGACAGACTGACAGACTGACAGACTGACAGACTGACAGACTGACAGACTGACAGACTGACAGACTGACAGACTGACAGACTGACAGACTGACAGACTGACAGACTGACAGACTGACAGACTGACAGACTGACAGACTGACAGACTGACAGACTGACAGACTGACAGACTGACAGACTGACAGACTGACAGACTGACAGACTGACAGACTGACAGACTGACAGACTGACAGACTGACAGACTGACAGACTGACAGACTGACAGACTGACAGACTGACAGACTGACAGACTGACAGACTGACAGACTGACAGACTGACAGACTGACAGACTGACAGACTGACAGACTGACAGACTGACAGACTGACAGACTGACAGACTGACAGACTGACAGACTGACAGACTGACAGACTGACAGACTGACGACTGACAGACTGACAGACTGACAGACTGACAGACTGACAGACTGACAGACTGACAGACTGACAGACTGACAGACTGACAGACTGACAGACTGACAGACTGACAGACTGACAGACTGACAGACTGACAGACTGACAGACTGACAGACTGACAGACTGACAGACTGACAGACTGACAGACTGACAGACTGACAGACTGACAGACTGACAGACTGACAGACTGACAGACTGACAGACTGACAGACTGACAGACTGACAGACTGACAGACTGACAGACTGACAGACTGACAGACTGACAGACTGACAGACTGACAGACTGACAGACTGACAGACTGACAGACTGACAGACTGACAGACTGACAGACTGACAGACTGACAGACTGACAGACTGACAGACTGACAGACTGACAGACTGACAGACTGACAGACTGACAGACTGACAGACTGACAGACTGACAGACTGACAGACTGACAGACTGACAGACTGACAGACTGACAGACTGACAGACTGACAGACTGACAGACTGACAGACTGACAGACTGACAGACTGACAGACTGACAGACTGACAGACTGACAGACTGACAGACTGACAGACTGACAGACTGACAGACTGACAGACTGACAGACTGACAGACTGACAGACTGACAGACTGACAGACTGACAGACTGACAGACTGACAGACTGACAGACTGACAGACTGACAGACTGACAGACTGACAGACTGACAGACTGACAGACTGACAGACTGACAGACTGACAGACTGACAGACTGACAGACTGACAGACTGACAGACTGACAGACTGACAGACTGACAGACTGACAGACTGACAGACTGACAGACTGACAGACTGACAGACTGACAGACTGACAGACTGACAGACTGACAGACTGACAGACTGACAGACTGACAGACTGACAGACTGACAGACTGACAGACTGACAGACTGACAGACTGACAGACTGACAGACTGACAGACTGACAGACTGACAGACTGACAGACTGACAGACTGACAGACTGACAGACTGACAGACTGACAGACTGACAGACTGACAGACTGACAGACTGACAGACTGACAGACTGACAGACTGACAGACTGACAGACTGACAGACTGACAGACTGACAGACTGACAGACTGACAGACTGACAGACTGACAGACTGACAGACTGACAGACTGACAGACTGACAGACTGACAGACTGACAGACTGACAGACTGACAGACTGACAGACTGACAGACTGACAGACTGACAGACTGACAGACTGACAGACTGACAGACTGACAGACTGACAGACTGACAGACTGACAGACTGACAGACTGACAGACTGACAGACTGACAGACTGACAGACTGACAGACTGACAGACTGACAGACTGACAGACTGACAGACTGACAGACTGACAGACTGACAGACTGACAGACTGACAGACTGACAGACTGACAGACTGACAGACTGACAGACTGACAGACTGACAGACTGACAGACTGACAGACTGACAGACTGACAGACTGACAGACTGACAGACTGACAGACTGACAGACTGACAGACTGACAGACTGACAGACTGACAGACTGACAGACTGACAGACTGACAGACTGACAGACTGACAGACTGACAGACTGACAGACTGACAGACTGACAGACTGACAGACTGACAGACTGACAGACTGACAGACTGACAGACTGACAGACTGACAGACTGACAGACTGACAGACTGACAGACTGACAGACTGACAGACTGACAGACTGACAGACTGACAGACTGACAGACTGACAGACTGACAGACTGACAGACTGACAGACTGACAGACTGACAGACTGACAGACTGACAGACTGACAGACTGACAGACTGACAGACTGACAGACTGACAGACTGACAGACTGACAGACTGACAGACTGACAGACTGACAGACTGACAGACTGACAGACTGACAGACTGACAGACTGACAGACTGACAGACTGACAGACTGACAGACTGACAGACTGACAGACTGACAGACTGACAGACTGACAGACTGACAGACTGACAGACTGACAGACTGACAGACTGACAGACTGACAGACTGACAGACTGACAGACTGACAGACTGACAGACTGACAGACTGACAGACTGACAGACTGACAGACTGACAGACTGACAGACTGACAGACTGACAGACTGACAGACTGACAGACTGACAGACTGACAGACTGACAGACTGACAGACTGACAGACTGACAGACTGACAGACTGACAGACTGACAGACTGACAGACTGACAGACTGACAGACTGACAGACTGACAGACTGACAGACTGACAGACTGACAGACTGACAGACTGACAGACTGACAGACTGACAGACTGACAGACTGACAGACTGACAGACTGACAGACTGACAGACTGACAGACTGACAGACTGACAGACTGACAGACTGACAGACTGACAGACTGACAGACTGACAGACTGACAGACTGACAGACTGACAGACTGACAGACTGACAGACTGACAGACTGACAGACTGACAGACTGACAGACTGACAGACTGACAGACTGACAGACTGACAGACTGACAGACTGACAGACTGACAGACTGACAGACTGACAGACTGACAGACTGACAGACTGACAGACTGACAGACTGACAGACTGACAGACTGACAGACTGACAGACTGACAGACTGACAGACTGACAGACTGACAGACTGACAGACTGACAGACTGACAGACTGACAGACTGACAGACTGACAGACTGACAGACTGACAGACTGACAGACTGACAGACTGACAGACTGACAGACTGACAGACTGACAGACTGACAGACTGACAGACTGACAGACTGACAGACTGACAGACTGACAGACTGACAGACTGACAGACTGACAGACTGACAGACTGACAGACTGACAGACTGACAGACTGACAGACTGACAGACTGACAGACTGACAGACTGACAGACTGACAGACTGACAGACTGACAGACTGACAGACTGACAGACTGACAGACTGACAGACTGACAGACTGACAGACTGACAGACTGACAGACTGACAGACTGACAGACTGACAGACTGACAGACTGACAGACTGACAGACTGACAGACTGACAGACTGACAGACTGACAGACTGACAGACTGACAGACTGACAGACTGACAGACTGACAGACTGACAGACTGACAGACTGACAGACTGACAGACTGACAGACTGACAGACTGACAGACTGACAGACTGACAGACTGACAGACTGACAGACTGACAGACTGACAGACTGACAGACTGACAGACTGACAGACTGACAGACTGACAGACTGACAGACTGACAGACTGACAGACTGACAGACTGACAGACTGACAGACTGACAGACTGACAGACTGACAGACTGACAGACTGACAGACTGACAGACTGACAGACTGACAGACTGACAGACTGACAGACTGACAGACTGACAGACTGACAGACTGACAGACTGACAGACTGACAGACTGACAGACTGACAGACTGACAGACTGACAGACTGACAGACTGACAGACTGACAGACTGACAGACTGACAGACTGACAGACTGACAGACTGACAGACTGACAGACTGACAGACTGACAGACTGACAGACTGACAGACTGACAGACTGACAGACTGACAGACTGACAGACTGACAGACTGACAGACTGACAGACTGACAGACTGACAGACTGACAGACTGACAGACTGACAGACTGACAGACTGACAGACTGACAGACTGACAGACTGACAGACTGACAGACTGACAGACTGACAGACTGACAGACTGACAGACTGACAGACTGACAGACTGACAGACTGACAGACTGACAGACTGACAGACTGACAGACTGACAGACTGACAGACTGACAGACTGACAGACTGACAGACTGACAGACTGACAGACTGACAGACTGACAGACTGACAGACTGACAGACTGACAGACTGACAGACTGACAGACTGACAGACTGACAGACTGACAGACTGACAGACTGACAGACTGACAGACTGACAGACTGACAGACTGACAGACTGACAGACTGACAGACTGACAGACTGACAGACTGACAGACTGACAGACTGACAGACTGACAGACTGACAGACTGACAGACTGACAGACTGACAGACTGACAGACTGACAGACTGACAGACTGACAGACTGACAGACTGACAGACTGACAGACTGACAGACTGACAGACTGACAGACTGACAGACTGACAGACTGACAGACTGACAGACTGACAGACTGACAGACTGACAGACTGACAGACTGACAGACTGACAGACTGACAGACTGACAGACTGACAGACTGACAGACTGACAGACTGACAGACTGACAGACTGACAGACTGACAGACTGACAGACTGACAGACTGACAGACTGACAGACTGACAGACTGACAGACTGACAGACTGACAGACTGACAGACTGACAGACTGACAGACTGACAGACTGACAGACTGACAGACTGACAGACTGACAGACTGACAGACTGACAGACTGACAGACTGACAGACTGACAGACTGACAGACTGACAGACTGACAGACTGACAGACTGACAGACTGACAGACTGACAGACTGACAGACTGACAGACTGACAGACTGACAGACTGACAGACTGACAGACTGACAGACTGACAGACTGACAGACTGACAGACTGACAGACTGACAGACTGACAGACTGACAGACTGACAGACTGACAGACTGACAGACTGACAGACTGACAGACTGACAGACTGACAGACTGACAGACTGACAGACTGACAGACTGACAGACTGACAGACTGACAGACTGACAGACTGACAGACTGACAGACTGACAGACTGACAGACTGACAGACTGACAGACTGACAGACTGACAGACTGACAGACTGACAGACTGACAGACTGACAGACTGACAGACTGACAGACTGACAGACTGACAGACTGACAGACTGACAGACTGACAGACTGACAGACTGACAGACTGACAGACTGACAGACTGACAGACTGACAGACTGACAGACTGACAGACTGACAGACTGACAGACTGACAGACTGACAGACTGACAGACTGACAGACTGACAGACTGACAGACTGACAGACTGACAGACTGACAGACTGACAGACTGACAGACTGACAGACTGACAGACTGACAGACTGACAGACTGACAGACTGACAGACTGACAGACTGACAGACTGACAGACTGACAGACTGACAGACTGACAGACTGACAGACTGACAGACTGACAGACTGACAGACTGACAGACTGACAGACTGACAGACTGACAGACTGACAGACTGACAGACTGACAGACTGACAGACTGACAGACTGACAGACTGACAGACTGACAGACTGACAGACTGACAGACTGACAGACTGACAGACTGACAGACTGACAGACTGACAGACTGACAGACTGACAGACTGACAGACTGACAGACTGACAGACTGACAGACTGACAGACTGACAGACTGACAGACTGACAGACTGACAGACTGACAGACTGACAGACTGACAGACTGACAGACTGACAGACTGACAGACTGACAGACTGACAGACTGACAGACTGACAGACTGACAGACTGACAGACTGACAGACTGACAGACTGACAGACTGACAGACTGACAGACTGACAGACTGACAGACTGACAGACTGACCGACTGATAGACTGACAGACTGACAGACTGACAGACTGACAGACTGACAGACTGACAGACTGACAGACTGACAGACTGACAGACTGACAGACTGACAGACTGACAGACTGACAGACTGACAGACTGACAGACTGACAGACTGACAGACTGACAGACTGACAGACTGACAGACTGACAGACTGACAGACTGACAGACTGACAGACTGACAGACTGACAGACTGACAGACTGACAGACTGACAGACTGACAGACTGACAGACTGACAGACTGACAGACTGACAGACTGACAGACTGACAGACTGACAGACTGACAGACTGACAGACTGACAGACTGACAGACTGACAGACTGACAGACTGACAGACTGACAGACTGACAGACTGACAGACTGACAGACTGACAGACTGACAGACTGACAGACTGACAGACTGACAGACTGACAGACTGACAGACTGACAGACTGACAGACTGACAGACTGACAGACTGACAGACTGACAGACTGACAGACTGACAGACTGACAGACTGACAGACTGACAGACTGACAGACTGACAGACTGACAGACTGACAGACTGACAGACTGACAGACTGACAGACTGACAGACTGACAGACTGACAGACTGACAGACTGACAGACTGACAGACTGACAGACTGACAGACTGACAGACTGACAGACTGACAGACTGACAGACTGACAGACTGACAGACTGACAGACTGACAGACTGACAGACTGACAGACTGACAGACTGACAGACTGACAGACTGACAGACTGACAGACTGACAGACTGACAGACTGACAGACTGACAGACTGACAGACTGACAGACTGACAGACTGACAGACTGACAGACTGACAGACTGACAGACTGACAGACTGACAGACTGACAGACTGACAGACTGACAGACTGACAGACTGACAGACTGACAGACTGACAGACTGACAGACTGACAGACTGACAAGACTGACAGACTGACAGACTGACAGACTGACAGACTGACAGACTGACAGACTGACAGACTGACAGACTGACAGACTGACAGACTGACCAGACTGACAGACTGACAGACTGACAGACTGACAGACTGACAGACTGACAGACTGACAGACTGACAGACTGACAGACTGACAGACTGACAGACTGACAGACTGAGCAGACTGACAGACTGACAGACTGACAGACTGACAGACTGACAGACTGACCAGACTGACAGACTGACAGACTGACAGACTGAGCAGACTGACAGACTGACAGACTGACAGACTGACAGACTGACAGATTGACAGACTGACAGACTGACAGACTGAGAAGACTGACAGACTGACAGACTGACAGACTGACAGACTGACAGACTGACAGACTGACAGACTGACAGACTGACAGACTGACAGACTGACCAGACTGAGACTGACAGACTGACAGACTGACAGACTGACAGACTGACAGACTGACAGACTGACAGACTGACAGACTGACAGACTGACAGACTGACAGACTGACAGACTGACAGACTGACAGACTGACAGACTGACAGACTGACAGACTGACAGACTGACAGACTGACAGACTGACAGACTGAGAGACTGACAGACTGACAGACTGACAGACTGACAGACTGACAGACTGACAGACTGACAGACTGACAGACTGACAGACTGACAGACTGACAGACTGACAGGACTGACAGACTGACAGACTGACAGACTGACAGACTGACAGACTGACAGACTGACAGACTGACAGACTGACAGACTGACAGACTGACAGACTGACAGACTGACAGACTGACAGACTGACAGACCTGACAGACAGACTGACAGACTGACAGACTGACAGACTGACAGACTGACAGACGACAGACTGACAGACTGACAGACTGACAGACTGACAGACTGACAGACTGACAGACTGACAGACTGACAGACTGACAGACTGACAGACTGACAGACTGACAGACTGACAGACTGACAGACTGACAGACTGACAGACTGACAGACTGACAGACTGACAGACTGACAGACTGACAGACTGACAGACTGACAGACTGACAGACTGACAGACTGACAGACTGACAGACTGACAGACTGACAGACTGACAGACTGACAGACTGACAGACTGACAGACTGACAGACTGACAGACTGACAGACTGACAGACTGACAGACTGACAGACTGACAGACTGACAGACTGACAGACTGACAGACTGACAGACTGACAGACTGACAGACTGACAGACTGACAGACTGACAGACTGACAGACTGACAGACTGACAGACTGACAGACTGACAGACTGACAGACTGACAGACTGACAGACTGACAGACTGACAGACTGACAGACTGACAGACTGACAGACTGACAGACTGACAGACTGACAGACTGACAGACTGACAGACTGACAGACTGACAGACTGACAGACTGACAGACTGACAGACTGACAGACTGACAGACTGACAGACTGACAGACTGACAGACTGACAGACTGACAGACTGACAGACTGACAGACTGACAGACTGACAGACTGACAGACTGACAGACTGACAGACTGACAGACTGACAGACTGACAGACTGACAGACTGACAGACTGACAGACTGACAGACTGACAGACTGACACACTGACAGACTGACAGCACGACAGACTGACAGACTGACAGACTGACACACTGACAGACTGACAGACTGACAGACTGACAGACTGACAGACTGACAGACTGACAGACTGACAGACTGACAGACTGACAGACTGACAGACTGACAGACTGACAGACTGACAGACTGACAGACTGACAGACTGACAGACTGACAGACTGACAGACTGACAGACTGACAGACTGACAGACTGACAGACTGACAGACTGACAGACTGACAGACTGACAGACTGACAGACTGAAAGACTGACAGACTGACAGACTGACAGACTGACAGACTGACAGACTGACAGACTGACAGACTGACAGACTGACAGACTGACAGACTGACAGACTGACAGACTGACAGACTGACAGACTGACAGACTGACAGACTGACAGACTGACAGACTGACAGACTGACAGACTGACAGACTGACAGACTGACAGACTGACAGACTGACAGACTGACAGACTGACAGACTGACAGACTGACAGACTGACAGACTGACAGACTGACAGACTGACAGACTGACAGACTGACAGACTGACAGACTGACAGACTGACAGACTGACAGACTGACAGACTGACAGACTGACAGACTGACAGACTGACAGACTGACAGACTGACAGACTGACAGACTGACAGACTGACAGACTGACAGACTGACAGACTGACAGACTGACAGACTGACAGACTGACAGACTGACAGACTGACAGACTGACAGACTGACAGACTGACAGACTGACAGACTGACAGACTGACAGACTGACAGACTGACAGACTGACAGACTGACAGACTGACAGACTGACAGACTGACAGACTGACAGACTGACAGACTGACAGACTGACAGACTGACAGACTGACAGACTGACAGACTGACAGACTGACAGACTGATAGACTGACAGACAAACCGAAATTTTTTGTTGATCACTTTTTTAGGCTTCTCTAAGATTGTAATGTCATGTTTGATCGTTAGAATTTTTTTTTTACTAATTGTTAACTTGCCTTATAGTACATATAATCGCAAGTAAAAAAACTAGCCCAAATCAATATCCGTCCAATAATTATGTAACACAGAAATAAATATCCACCCTTAATCAGTCGATCTCGTACTGTGGAGGTGTTAACACATTTTGGGCTTCCCAGTTTTTTCCAAATTAAATTTCGTGTGTGAGTTTAAGTGTCACATTAAATCAACATATCATAAGTGGTGCAGTACCACAGTGGTAGAGTGGCCGACCGAGAATCCGAGGGTCGCCAGTTCGATTCCCAGCCGGGCATCAGAACTTTGCAAGCATTTTTTCACAACCGTGAAGTGGAAAACTTTACTGGTTGGGAAAACGATCAAAGGAGGCCAGCGTCATCTGAGGAGGACAAGGAACAAATAATGGTCGCTCAAATTGAAGCATTGGAAGCAGAAATCCAAAAGATAAGAAGCAAAGCTAAGGGCAACCAAGAAGCGCGCCGAGCGAAACAACTAAAAGAATTCAAGGAACAAGAACAACAACAGCAAAAAGAAAAATTGCAAAACCAACAGCCACAGCAGCAGCCAAAACAACAACGGCAAAAACAACAGCAACAGCAGCAGACACAAGCCCAGAAACAACCGCAACAAAAACCGCAGCAGCAGAATCAAAAGCAGCAGAATCAACAGCAGCAGAAAAGTCAGTCTCAGCAGCAGCAGCAACAGCCGCCGATTACGAAAAAAGAAATGGTGCCACCCATAAATACTTATAAAATGGAGTTACAGGATACCATAAATCTGTGTAAGTTGGCCATAGGTCAAAATTTTACTATGAAAAGATTAAATAACGGTAGGCATGCTATCCATTGCTTCACACTGGAACAGCACAAAAAAATTAAAGCGTTGCTAAAAGAAACCACTATTGAATTCTTTAATTTCACCCCTAAGACCGAAAAATTTCAAACGGTCCTTTTGAAGGGCATAGATTCCTGCACGGAACCACAGGTGCTCTTAAGTGAACTCCGCCAAAAAGCGAATGACGATCTCGAATTTATCGGGGTCAAGCCGTTCGCTACAGTTAGAGCTAGGCGGGAGAAGTGGAGTCTTCCCTTCTTCCTTGTTCAACTCTCACCCAGCAGCAAACTGGATAGGTTGAGGAGTATCTCCGTCCTCAACTACCAGGTTGTAACTTGGGACAAATTAAAACGGCGCGGCGACATGCTTCAATGCATGCGCTGCCAAAGGTTCGGCCACTCCGCAGCAAACTGCGAAATGCAGTCACGCTGCGTTAAGTGCGGAGAGAACCACAATGCAGATGAATGCAAGTTAGGAAGGGAACGGGTCGAAGATAGGACCCAGATAAATGTGTACTCTGTCGAGGCGACGGACACCGCACTAATTATCGGGGATGCCCGACGTTTCAGCTTATAAAGAACAATAAAGCAGCAAAGCAAACAATGATAGAAAAGCATCCAAAAGTGCGCCCTCCTACAATAACGCCCGTCAACCCCCAAATTTCTTACGCCGTAATGGCGTCAGGAAGGGGAAGCACGGTACAGCCTACACCAAAGGTCGCCCAACAGGCCCCCGTGCCTAAGGCGCCGGCGGCATAGGCGGATATTATGGGCATTCTGCTGGCCATTCAGGGCCAGTTGACTAGCGCGCTGCCGGAGAGGCCCTTTAAGATCCTAGCTGTAAATGTAAATTCACTGATAAGGACCGAACGTAGAGCGAATTTATTCCAATTGCTGAAGAACATAAGTCCAGATGTGTTAATGTCTAGCGAAACTAAGCTTAACCAGAAACATAAATTGACTAACAACAATTACAATATCGTAAGAAGAGACCGACCCAACTCCACCAAGGAGGAGGCGTCGCAATCTTTATACGTAAAGGCATTAGTCATATGGTAATATATAATAGTGATGTGCGAAAATTTCGGACGTTAGGGGCATGCCTCATATGCATCATATGCAGCCCACCCAGATTATAACGGAGCTTGAAAAGCTTTTTGAATGCTTAAGATTGAGCTCGGAAGAGAATTACTACACATTGGCTGGTGATTTAAACGCCAAGCACATAGATTGGGGAAATCAAATACAAAAACCTCGAGGTAACCATCTATTTAATTGGATGGATCGATACAACCTTGAGTATCGCATCGATCTTCTAGCCACAGACAAGCCATCGTTTCCAAGAAGCGGTGCCTATCTGGATCTATCGCTTAAAGACGCAAGACTAACAATTACTGACGCTGTGGGTCAACGGCCAAGAAATTGTTTACGAACAATCGAGTACGACAGTGACCCCTGCGAACTCGCCGCCGTAATACAACTTCCGAACCAGATTATGGAGTTGGAGGAGTATGTGCCTGTGCATACTTACAATTACAGTAAGTTGCGCTGGCCACGCTTCTCCAATGCCTTATTGAGTGAATTACATTCAAATGGTATGTCCCCACCAAATGGCAGCAATCTGACAAATATGGAAATCGACAGATACTTAGAACAAATGGACGAAACAATTCAACGAACAATGAACAGAACAATACCGAAATACAAAGTACGTAACGCAACCGACATGTACCGTAACGCGACAATTGACGCACTACACAGACAAAAAAGTGGACTACTGACAAGACTTAAACGATTGTACAGACGGCTTACTGACACACGGGATATGGAGGTTAGGACACTGAAGTCGTCCATCAAAAACATCAATCAATTAATCAAAGAAAATTATAGGTTGTCCATTAATTTGTTCTGGGACAATAAAATTCGTGCCGTTAACTCTAGCGACCCAAGTATGTTGCCAAGCATTAATAAGATTTTTAGAAGAAAGGATCAAAACGATCTTCCGTGTCTTAAGCTCCAGAGGATGACAGAGAACAGAGACGTACTTCTGACAGCAGTCATAGACCCAGAGGATGCCGTATTGGACGATGACTTCTACATAATCGAAGATCCGCAGGAGAGAGTAGAGGCTGTGGGGGCTGCTTTCCAGCAAGTGTACAAGGTGAATGCTAGCATTCGCCCTAATCATGACCTGGAGAACAGAGCTTTGCTTCATCACTTATGGCTCCGGAACGATATAACCGAATGGTGATCTGAGAACCTTGGTTTTACCGGGTTTAATGATGAAGATTTGGCAAACGCCATAATCGCCTACCGAAATGGGCCCAGTCCCCTGTTAATTTCGAAGAATGAGCTCCAGCTCATCTTCGATTCATTAAAGAAAAAGAAGTCAGCAGGAGTCGATGGTATATCCAACGTTGTACTACGACATTTGCCTCAAGAAGCAGTTCACATTTATACCACACTGTTTAACAACGCGCTGAATAATGCATATTATCCAGTGCGGTGGAAGACAGCTGTGGTGCACCCTCTCCCAAAAAAGGGAAAGGACAACTCTAATCGGGCGAATCTGCGGTCGATAAGTCTTCTTCCAAGTATCAGCAAAATATTTGAAAAGGTTATTAAGGTTATTGGGGGTGGCCGTGGCGCGATAGTGGTGTGTTCGCCTGTCAACCTCATGGTCACAGGTTCGATTCCTGCCGTAGTCTATGTCTTCTTATTTTTCCATTAAAAACCAATTCTAAAAATAAATGTCATACAATGAGTTGCTGGTTTACTCATTACATGCTGTTTAGGCATAGAACTAACAACATGTGATTGAATAAAACTAGTATACCGATAAAATATGACAAAAAGAATTAAAAAATTAATGCGAATTATAAGGGACATCTATAAATAAGACACGGAAATTTCTCCGCATTAGTTCAGCCGCCATCCCTGGAGATAAAATCTGAGACAACAACCACCTACAGTCTCCGAATATCGCGCCACACATCTTTCCTATCATTCTTTCTCTTCCTTGACCTCACCCCCACGCCCGCGCTGTGTTGAAACATTTAAAGGGTATTCATACTCCCTTGAGCGCGCGTAGATTATAAAAAAAAAAAAAAAAAAAAAAAAAAATAGAGCCCTGTTGAAATGGGCGGAGGACAAAAATATCATCCCGGATAATCAGTTCGGTTTTAAGGCGGGACATGACACAATTTATGCAGCGTCTAAACTAGTTTCTGATATCCAATGGAACAAAACTAAAAAGCAGTGTACCGATGCCTGTCTGGTTGATTTGGAGAAGGCCTTCGACAGCGTATGGTTAGAAGGTCTCTATCTAAAGCTAACCAGACTAGGTATAAGTAAACCTCTATTGTATATGCTTTATGACATGCTAAATGGTAGAAAGTTTGTTGTCAAGAGTGGCAATGTAATTTCTACCGCAATTTTTAATATTAATAATGATCTTCAGCAGGGAGCGGTTAACTCTCTGATTCTATTCAGCATTTACGCCAGCGATCTGATAGGTAGTCTAACTCAGGCAACTGCGTACGCCGACGATCTAATTGCGTACAGAACAGCTAAGGTACTGCCTTGGCCAGGGCTAGGGGAGCCTTTGCCTTGACAAAACGACTGTTTTATAGCAGCCGTCTTGACAGCAGGATGAAGGCGATTTGTTACATGACCCTCATCAGGCCGATGATTGCCTATGGATGCCCGGTGTGGTTCAACGTTGTCCCATCTCAAATGGAAAAGATTCGGGTGTTTGAGAGGCAATGTCTTAGACGTTGCCTTGGATTACACAGAACACCAGAGTCGGAGTACACAAGATATTATTCCAACCAGGTTCTTTACAACGTATCCAACATAAACAGAATAGACAATTTTTTGTTTAAGCTGATTCGGGGTCACATTGCAAGAACGATGTCCTCAACCAACAGCTTAATTTTTGGGGCTTACTACCCCAATAATGAATATTTTGAGAGTGCGCGGTTAAGTGGCTACATCCCTCCCGAAGCATTCCTCTATTTATACAGTCGGGGGCTGATACAGGATGGAGGGGCGGTTCCGCTCATCTACCACGTCAGGCGGAAAACTGTGGATAGGCGACTCCTGTGTGGTCGAGACGTCATCGCTAAAGGTTGAGAAGAGCGCCTTCGGTTCAGTAGGACTGTGTCCGATCGGGACATTCTGGTGGCTCTCTGAACAGCATCATAATATTTAAAGTCGATGAAGATGGTATGTCTTCGCCGACTTACATAGATTTAGGGCAATTAGGTATAAGGAACAGTCGGAGTGGCACCAAAACAAATTAAAAATATGTATGTATGCAGGGGCATATGTGCATGTGTCTGCGTGTCCGTGCATGTATGTGCGTACGTATATGTATGTGCGTATGTACATGTATGGGTGGATTGCATGTTGTTGTGTGTCTGCATGCATATAAAAAATTAGCAAACAAAAATTTTAAAAAACAAAAAAATGCTGCTGTGGCTGTTCTAGTTTTTAAGTAGTTTTAAGTGGTTTTGGGTATTATTAGGTATCTTAAGTAGTTTAAGTTATTTTTATTTAGTATAAGTTAGTTGTATCTAGTTTTAATTCTTTTTAGTTTATCGTTAGGTAGTTCTTAAGTAAAAATTTAAAAATGATTTGATACTGAGTTTTTTAAAAAAGTTTTCTTGGTTAAATAAAAATAAAATAATTAGATTTTATTCAAATAGTTTTTAGGTCGAAAGACATTAGTTCTAAGAGTTATTGTTTAGTTTAGAGCGCCCTTAAAGGGCCAGTAAATTAGTTGTAAGTTATTGATAATTAGGCTTGTTTTAAACATTTTTGTCTAGCTTTAAGATAGTTATAATTTAATATTAAATAAAAATGAATTTACAAAAAAAAATCCACCCTAAATCAAATAAAAACAACAAAAAAAAATATCGCCTGATAACAATATTCAGTGTCCAGTGTCCACATTAAAATAGTATACATATTCATGCCTACTTACATAATTAGAAAGCTGAAAAAAACACAGCAAGTACAAAAAGCGGTAAGTCCTTGCTTTTCCTTATCACTTCTCCAGTTGTATTAGCTTAATCATTGTAGTTAATGTGTGAAGCTTATCACGCAGTGCATGCATTGATTGGGTTAGCATAACGTCGGATGAATTATTGTGTGTTTTTTTCTATTTAACCAGGCGCGGATCAATACAAATTGTCACTAAGGCATAACATAATAGTCTGACTTGTGTTTTATTTATTTTTGAATTTTAAAATGGTTGGTGTATTTAGAGTCGATTATACCAATATTCGCGGGCTTAGGAAGAATTTCTGTGCCGCGTATGTCCACACCTTTGAAAACAGACCAGCTGTTTTGGCACTGAGTGAGACCCAAATATGTTAAAATTCTGATCAAACGGAATTTCATCTGTTTGGGTATAACTTAGTGCCCTTATTCTTTTCCCACCTTGGCCTCGCAGTATATATAAGAAACGATGTCGCGGACCAACTTCAACCATAATATGGTTTGTGCGCAAACACAAATTTTAATTTCATGTGGTTAAGATTCTCGGTAAACAAGCGCATCATTCACACGTGGTTCATTTATTGGAGCCCAAATTTGGACAGAAATTCAACTTTTAACGAATTTGATGCTCAGTCCGACTCCATTCAAAGAACTGTTTCCCATTATCCTCACACTGAAATCGTCATTGCGGGCGATTTCAATGTACACAATTCTAGCTGGCTCCGCTTTTCGAGCCAGACAACACCCAAAGCAAGGTATGTTAAGGTCTTTGATGAGTTAAACCAGCTGACTCAGCTAGTTGACGAGTCGACACGAATCTGTGACGTTCCAGGTCAAACCGCTAATACTCTAGACTTTTTTCTCACCTCTGACCCTAATAATTACACTCTAAATGTATTATCGCTCTAGGCACATCAGGCCATTGTGTCATATCCGCAAATTTCTCATGCCAACACATATCAGTTAAAGAAAGATTACCTAAGAGAACTGTTTGGCAGTATGAGAAAGCCAACTGGGACGGTCTCAATATTTGTTTTCCTTGGTAGTGACATAGACTCTAGCGCTGATCTGATAACAAACTTAATTCTTCTCGAAATGAGAAATTTTATCCCGAATAAGGTGAAATCTATCAAATCGAAAGAAAATGGATGATTTGATTCGAGTTATAAAGAGGTTATTATGGTTAGAGAAGTAAGTTTCCTGGAACTATAAGGCCAACCCCACTGAGGATAACCAGAAAAAGTTTCAACAAGCTAGAAAGACTTGCAACTTTCACATTCGTAGAACCAAATTTTTACGTGACCAAAAATTAAGGCAAAAAATACTACAATGGCCTAAAGGAAGTAAGAATTTTTGGTAATTTCTAAAAAACATTCGAAATTCAGGAAAAATGTATAAGATGGACAAGGCTAACATTGTTTATAAAATAAATTGTTTGGGAGGGAAAGAAGGAGCTTGTTCTTCTGTTGGCACTTCGAATCAAAAATTGAAGAGTAGGCTCTCTGGTCACAAATCAGATTTAAATAATGGGTCTGCGCAAAAAACTGCTCTTGATCTCCATTCTATACAAGAAGAACATAATAAAGACTTGGAGAATGCTAAAGTTCTACAGACGGAGCAACATTATTCCAAAAGAATGTTGTTGGAAATGTTGCACATACTCAACAACAAAAATACCATTAATCGCAAGTCTGATTGTGAAAATCTTAGCATTACATATAGCCAACTAATAACAAGGCCGTTCATAAACAACTATAAGATATAGGTGATCGTGGTGGAACTTGGTAGAGTAAAGTGTAACTAGCCAGCTGTTGCTGATTGTAAAAAAAAATATTTTATATTCAAATTACTGACAGTTATTTAATTCAGTATTATTATTTTTTTTAAATCCGAACACCAAAATCTTTGTTAAAGGTGCTAAACTACAAATTGGCAATTTCACTTTTGCCTATGACAGCTTTCGAGGTGTGCAAATATCCTCAAAACAAGAGCTTGATTAGATGAAAACAAACTTTGGTGATGATTCAGCATGTTTCTTTGATGCAAACAACATAGACGTCAACTCCAACAAAACCAGGAATTGTGTGATACCAGCGCCATCTTTCTGGGTGGTCACGTATATAATGAAGGTGCAGGCAGCCTAAGATAGGATTACATCGCCGTCTGCCAAGATATTAATTCTTACACAAATAATTTTAAATTTAATATTTTTTGTTCTAACATTACAGGTTTAAAAAAAAAATTAATTATGCCCGAATTTTTTAATCTTATAATTAAATATGACATTTTTATACTTTTGGAAACTTTTTTAGAAAACGAAAATAACCTGCATTATGCTAAATATTTTAAAGATTTTAATATAAAATGTATACCAGCAATCAGAAACCATACACTTGGTAGAGCTAGTGGTGGTCTTATGTTTGGTATTAAAAACACTTATAAAAATATTAGTATAAATTTTAAAAACTTTGGAAATTATATAACTCATCAAAAAAAAAAGAAAAGAATTTTAAAATACTTCCGGTGTACTTGAATTATAATGATTGGAATACGAAATATAGATAATAACTTCATAAGCCTACAGTCGACAGAAAACACTCTCAGATTGAAATGGAGTGATAAAAACTTAAACAATTATATTAGAAAGCTTAATCAACATATAGCAAGCTTACCATTCATAGAACCGACCAATTTAGAAGAAATATCTACTTCGATACTTACTACAATTAGGCAATCCTCAAATTTCAACAATAAAAATAGTGTTAGGAATACTTTTTATTCTAAATGGTACGATAATGACTGCAAAAAAGGAAAAAAATGTCTGCATTTTTGAAACTTTTCCGAAAAACAAATAACCCTGGCCAAATATTTGTATTTACAAGCAAACCAAGAAAACAAACGAATCTGTACTCTAAAAAAGAACAGATACTTACAAAACGTTGCTTCGAAACTGAGTGTCTGTAAAGATACTAAATCTTTTTGGAATTCTGTTCGCTTTTTAAATGGTCAGAATAATAATAATACACTTTCGATTGATGTAAATTTTCTCGTGGCTTATTTTGAAAAACTTCTGTTGCCCAATCCAAATTTTGGCATGATTAGTTTTGCCATCCCAAATGTTACCATACCAGAATTAGATTCCTCATTTACAATGATTTAATTAAAATCATCTCTAATGACAATGAAAAATAACAAAGCATCTGGCCCTGATGGTATTCCAGCTAAATTCTATAAATATGCTACTCCAGAGTTTTTAGAATACATCTTAAGTTTCTTCAATAGGTTATACAATGAGGAGATAGTTCCTGAAAACTTTAGGTGTTCCAAAATATCAGCTATCTTTAAGAAAGGCGATCGGGATCAGCCGCAAAACTATAGGGGTATTGCTATGTTAAACTCATTGAGAAAATTATTCTCACAATTACTTTACTTAAGGCTTACAATTTGGGTTGAGAAAAACAATATAATCAGTTGCTGCCAAGCTGGCTTTCGCGTAAGCCTTTCGACTATAGATCAAATTTTTTTGTTAAACACAGTGGCTAGCCGATTTTTTGATAAAAAGAAATGTTTCTATGCTTTTTTGTCGATTTGAAGGCTGCATTCGACACCGTCAATAGAAAGTCATTGATCTACAAGCTTTTAGTAATAGGTTTATTAACAAAGTTCATAAAATTCTATGAGAAATGCTTGAGAACTCTAATGCTTTCGTTCAGAACGGCCATAGGAAATCGAGAGACTTCAAATGTCAAACTGGTGTTCCCCAATGCTGTGTTTTAAGTCCTTTGTTATTCTCTCTATTTATAAATGATGTTGAAAATCACATCCCAGGAGGTATTGTAATAGGCGATGTAACTAGTAAGGTTCTTCTTTATGCAGACAATCTTGTTATTCTGTCAGATAGCCCGCTTACTTTACAACTTCAAATAAATAAGCTAGAACAATGCTGTGATAGTTGGGATCTCCAAATCAACAGCTCGAAGTCGAAAATTATGATCTTCACATCACATAACAGATCTATAGGTTATTGCCGCAACTGGACTCTAGGGACCGATATTAGAGAAGTCGTGGATAAATTTAAATATCTGGGATATGTACTAACATATAACTTAAAAACGCATGCTCATGTTAAAGAAAAAATAAAAGCTGCTAAGTTTGGTCTAATTTCTTTAGCAATATTTTTGTAGACTCAGTTTCAATATTCAAAGCTTCAGTGAATAGCTGCCTCTGCTACGGAAGCGAAGTATATGGGTATGAAAAGCTAGAAGAACTAGAAAATGTTCAAAGATATTTTTTTAAACGAACCTTCCGGTTACCTAAGAACACCCCAAATTATGCCATCCATGTGGAGTCTGGCTTACCTCAAATATTTCTGAAAAACTTAAAGGCAAATGCGGATTACATTGTAAAGGTAATGAATAGATTAGACCAAAACATCTAAAAACGGATCCTTAATATTTGTTTTAATAAAGTTTACAGTCCAGTAAAAAATTGGTACTATCTAGCTGTTACACACGACTTTCCCATCTCATTACGAACTGATAATAAGGAAGAATAAAAATTGTCTTTATACGACTGCATAGCTTGTATAGATGAGACACTTCTCCAGAAATGTATAGAACGTGGTTCTCATTCAGCTTCAAGGAGTGTTTATAGGCAATTAAGTTTTACTCTAGGCGAGGATAACTATTTTAGAAACGAGTTTTCAGTTTCAGAAATGAGCTTAATTTTCAAAGCCAGAACTGACTGAAATGCTGGATCTGAATTGTAGACCATACAGATCTGACTTAAATCCTATCTGTTCTCTTTGCAACCTGGGTACGAATGAAAATATCTTACATTTTATTGCGTTTTGTCCAATTTTACAAGAGATCCGTAGACTTCATTTTTCCGCAAGCTTCCTTTCTTTAGAAGAATGTATAAATATTTGGAATGGTGGCCGTGGTTGTAAGTCTCTTGTAGGATATGTTTCGCACGACCCAATATCGAGATGAGTATTTGAACATGTTTTGAAGAATAAAGTCACCACTGCTATTTGAATAGGTATTTTTAAAAGCTCATGTCGAAGATTATTTTCGTTTTAGCTAAACTAAAAGCCCTCTTTCACTTCTTTATATGATTTTGTTTTGACTAAACTAAAAGCCCAGATTAATTATTTTTTCTTTCTTTCTAACTTTTTATACACAAAAAAGTGCTAAGCTTTAAATAATCTAAGCAATTTAATTAATTAAATAATTTGCAAACGTTGTTCAGGCGTAAGTCTATTCATGATGAAATGGCAAACAATACTGAATCGAAATGTCAAATGTTCGTGGAATTTGTCATGTGTGATCTGTCAAAAATATAAACGTCAAAAACCAAGTAGCAAAAAAATCACCCGTTATATGTCTATAAAAATAACTTATAATTGACTTTAAATGAGCACAACTTTGTTAAATCAAACGCTCTTATTATATTTTAAATTTTTTTATTGTATAAGTAATTTTTTTCACGGGAGACGGCATATTTGCATTGCTTTGTAATTATTTCTTATATATAAAATTGTATTCTATGATTTGAAAAATAATGAAAGAATTGAATTGAATTGAATTATTATTTTTAGTCTAAAAACCAAAAAAGTGTTAGAATGCGCAGTATTTTTTGATATATTTGTTTGTTTTTTTGTAAGTTTCTTTGTTATTTTTTTTTACAAAATTTGTATACTTATACACTTTCTGTTTGTGATTTTATGTGTATGTGTTATGTGAACTAAAGGCCTGATGATGAGCATAACCATGCTTGAAACGTCGCACGAAATCTAACAACAGCATTATTCTTTCTGACCTTTAGCTCACTAATCGATTCAAACATTTTTAAGAATTACATAAGGTCACATAAATTACTATTTATTATTCAACGGAGGGCACGCCGTATTACCCACAATGGATTTCTACCAACACATAAGCAAATATTATGGCATGGAAACCTGCAAAACACTCAAGCAGTATAGCAAACTAACGCTTTCCCACACAAAAACAACAATTCTTTGATATTTCTTTTGAAATGCAGAGAATTTGGATTATTTCCTAAATTTATTTCCAATTCAACAAATAACATTCACACATATTTTCAATTTTCTGACAACCAAAAAGAAAAAAAAACAACTGGAAACAAAGCTTTTAACACATGTAGAACACTTTCACAAAAAAGTTCTGAATATTTTCATCTCTCTCCAACAAATCCACAAGAGAACCACATTCAAAGAGATTGAAAAACTTGAGAGTATGATCACAAGCAAACTGACTGAAAAGGAATATTCTGTTTTCTTCAATACACAGGAGGACAAGCAAAACACAGTGAATGAAAAGATTAAACATACTCAAAAAAGGAAATTGGAACATTTAAAAGAGGAACTAAAACTAAAAATGAGCATACAATTTCAAGAAAAGTGGTTTGTAAACAACATTTCCATCGAGTTCCCATCCGATGTCAAATGGCTTTTTTCGCTAGGTCCAAAGTTTGCTCTCCCTTTGGTGAATGGATATCTACAGCTTATTGTGCATGGAGAAGAACTGATCGAGACTTTAGAACAGGGTGACCAAGAAATAGCTAGATTTAATTTTACCGAAATTGTACAAAGTCAATTGATATCAACCTACATCGCTCCGTTTTATAAATATTTAAATAAAATCTTTAAAGAGACAAATAAATTTATAAAACAGCATAAATATTTGTATATTATACAAGCTAACACAAGAAACGTTACGTTTGTAATGCATAATGCAGAGTACATGAGAAAAATGCAGGGGCTAATGGCAGACAGAAACACCTCCAGGGCGCTTAGAAACAATCCAAGCCCAACGTTGCAAAATACAAACAATGATTTTGTGAAGTATTTATTTCTACAGAATCATATCTCACAGTTTGAAAAACAACGTATGACAACGTATACAGCGAGTGCTCCGCAAATCTACGGCCTTTCAAAAATTGACCCTGAGGCCAATTTGCTCATCTATGCATGTGCCCTGTTATGAACTTGACAAATTCATGGTCAATATCCTCCAAAACCTTACACGGAACTCCCAATATAACGTAAAAACGCAAACGAATTTTTTGAAAAAGTTAAATTTCTTCAATTGGAAAACGATGGGGATTTGGTGTCTTTTGACGTTGTATCCTTATTTATGAGTATACCTATCGGATTGATTTTAAACATCATCAATAAGATGTGGCAAGATTTAAAGGAACATACTAACATTAAAAAATCTAAGTTCATTGAGATATTAAGGTTTTGTGTCATAGACAAAAATTACTTAGAGTCCGATGGTATTGTGTACCAACGGAAACAAGGAGTCCCTATGGGAGGCCCAACATCTCCGATCTTGGCGGACCTAGTTATAGAAACTCTTTTGGATTTTGTGATTGCGAAGCTGGACGAAAAACCTAAAATTATTACCAAATATGTGGACGATTTTTTCGTGGTGATAAAAGCTGATAACATTCAAAACACACTTAATGCGTTAAACGGTTTTAACCATAAAATAAAATTTACCGTAGAAGTTGACAAGGATGGAGAGATTCCCTATCTTGACATAAAAGTATTGAGACGCAATAATAAACTGTTATTTGATTGGTATAAGAAACCCATTTCATCTGGACGTCTTTTTAGCTTTCACTCTAAACAACCGAAACAAATAATAATAAGCACAGCGCAGAACTTTGTTGATCGTGGTTTCGAAATAAGTGACAATTCTTTTCATCCCAAAAACAAGAATATAATTCGAAACACCCTATACTCTTATTCTATCCCCCCAACCAACATCAAGAAACTCATAAAAAATTACCAGTAAATGATAACGCGTAACAAAGTTGAAACAGAAAAACAAGCGGTGTCATACAAGAGTATGCCGTTCATCCCTCACCACTCTAATCACATCAATGCAGCGCCCATTAGGGAAAAAACAAAAACGAGAATGGCATTGAAGTCAATCAATTCTCTAAGAAGTAATATTTTCACCAACACAAATGGAAAAATGGATAAGATGGACAAGGCTAACATTGTTTATAAAATAAATTGTTTGCGAGGGAAAGAAGGAGCTTCTTCTTCTGTTGGCACTACGAAACAAAAATTGAAGAGTAGGCTCTCTGGTCACAAATCAGATTTAAATAATGGGTCTGCGCAAAAAACTGCTCTTGATCTCCATAACATAAGCCAGACTTGTAGAATGCCGAAATTATACAGACGGAGCACTATTATTCCAAAAGAATGTTGTTGGAAATGTTACACATCCTCAACAACACAAATGCCATTAATCGCAGGTCTGATTGTGAAAATCTTAGCAACACATATAGCCAACTAATAAGAAGGCCGCTCATAAACCACTAAAAGATTAGATATAGGTGATCGTGTTGGAACTTGGAAGAGTAAAGTGTAACTAGCCAGCTGTTGCTGATTGTAAATTATTTTATTCATTCAAATTACTGACAGTTATTTAATTCAATATTATTATTTTTAGTTTAAAAACCAAAAAGTGTTAGAATGCGCAGTATTTTTTAATATATTTGTTTGTTTTTTTTTGTAAGTTTTTTTGTTAATTTTCTTACAAAATTTGTATACTTATACACTTTCTCTTTGTTATTTTATTTTTACTTTTTATGTGAAATAAAGGCCTGATGATGACCATAACCATGCTTGAAACGTCGCACGAAATCTAACAGCATTATTCTTTCCGACCTTTAGCCCAGTAATCGATTCAAACATTTTTAAGTATTATATAAGGTCACATAAATTACTATTTATTTTCTAAAAAAAATATAAAACAAAAAAAAAAACAAATAAATTAAACTATCATGTTGACAACTGTAGACCACTATTTCCTTATACAAAAAATCCTAAGTCCACTGCCAAATCCGAAACAGCATTGCCATGCATTTGGAAGAATTCTTTATTGTTTAAACACAATGGATGTGATACGAAAAGGATACGCTGGTTAAGGAGTTCTTATTTAAATTAGTGTCAAACCATGAATCAAAGAAAACAAGATTACGACATTTATTTTTTCTCTTATTTTATTAACGTCATATGTGAAAAAAAATCTGGAAATTGTTGTTGTTTCTCCAATGTGGATTAATGGATTTTTTTCTGAAGTGACGTCAATAAACTAAGACGAAAAAGAAGTGTCGTTATCTTAGTTTCTACGATGCATGTTGTCAAACTATTAGGAGTATACATAATTCGTGTCGTCACGTTATGCTTAATTAATAGATAAAGTAATTGAAAATCGGCATCAACAACCGCGTTTTATTATGCACGAGGACCTATATAGGTCAGAGCTTTGCATGCATTACAACAACACTACAAGATCTTGATATTTATCCAGGTCAATATTCCTGACCCAGAATTTAATTACATATCTCACCACCAGGGTTAACTTTTAACTTGTACAAGTTGGTACTTCAATTTTGAATTGTCAACCACGGTGTTACCAAACAACTACTTACTTCCATTGGGAGAACAAAAATTTGTTTCTTATTCTAAATCAATTTTGCAGATCCGTATTTTTCTGTAGATCAACCTCTTTTTGCTAACACTAGTATAATTTAATTTACTTTGACAACTGGTAGTTTAATATACACGAATACAGTCCAATAACATATCGAAAACAAAATCAATTCAAATCGCTTTCCATCAAATTCTATATTTAGCAATGGAAATGGAAAGTAAAACTTACTTTTGTTCAAGTACAAGAGATTCATCTTTCCGCACTTCCTATTTTTAACTGAAACAATAAGGCAAAGCACAACGAAGAGCGGTAACTCGGTATTTTTATTTACCCCCGCCACCACATGTCGAAGGATACATACGCGGTGCAATACAATTCAAACATCCCGCAACTGGCTGAACAGAATGGACACGCGGTAGATCTCGCGGTACTTCAAAAACCGCTCTGTCAAAATTAAAATACATAGAAACTCGGTTGAGTGAATATAATAATGGAGCCGCGGCCGCGTGTCGCGACTCTATACATTATTTACCTTTTTCCGTTTTTCCGCGCGTCGTTTGACAGATAACACCAACAAAATACAAAACATCTTGTTGGTTGTTGCATTCACACAATTGCTGATCTCCGTCCGGGCCCTCTGATGCAAAAATACACATTCAGAATAAATTTGCAAATTAATAGTTTGCAAAAAAAAAACTACAAAATCAATTAAGAACACGATAGGGTGTTCTTTAGGCCGCGACTCCATAAGAAATATTTATTTGTGACACTACAACTAAAAATTTATATTTCTTTGCTATGTGGTGAAACATAAGTCGAGAAATTTCATCATTCTCCAAGAAGCGCTAAGCGCTTTATGTACTTTAGGTATAATATGTTTTTTTTAATGAATTATTAAAATTTAACATGAAAATAAGCAAACTGAAAAAGATTCAATGTTTTGTGAGAAATTTGTGCACGATTAATGTGGGATGTCATGAAACGTCAAATTTTATTCCTCCGTTTATTTCTTCTGAGAAGACAAGAAATATGTAAATACATATTCTCATGTATAAAAAATAAATCCAGGCATAAGGTCCCTCCACATGAAACATAGACTACATGACACATTTCTTGCAATCATTTATTTCAAATGGAGGCCTAGAGTTATATTTTTTTTAAGCAATTTAAAGATGAGAAAAAAGCAATAGGTAGTGGTAGTGGCGCGAACCGAACAAGGGGAAACCATAAAAAAGGTTTTATTTTAGCATTATTTATTTTTTTTTTAACAGGTCAAAAATCTTTTTATGGAGGAAATCTTCGCGCCCGGTTTTGTATTGAATTCATGCATATGAAAAAGTATTGCGTATCCATTAAAGTTTTTTTTTGTTCTTGTCTATTCCCTACCTTTTTACTTGAGCTAATCAAAACATGCTACTTAAATGGCAGGCTGGTGAGCGACTGAATTACGTTTCATGAGTGAAATCAATGATAATCTCTCCCATATGACCGCTGTCATATAGAATTTCACTAAGGCATTTTTCATTGAGGAGTGAATTTCCTACTAGGTTAGTGTGTTTGGAGCCGAAAGTTGTTGTCTCAGATTTTTCTCCAGGTATAGCGCCTGAACTACTCAACTCAATCACATGTTGTTAGTTCTATGCCTAAACAGCAAGTAGTGAGTAAACCAGCAACTCATTGTATGACATTTATTTTTAGAATTGGTTTTTAATGGAAAAATAATAGGACATAGACTACGGCAGGGATCGAACATGTGACCATGAGGTTGACAGGCGAACACACAACTATCGCGCCAAGGCCGCCCCCCAGAACAGAAATGCAAACAAAATGTATGTTTAAGACAATTTTTATTTTCAAGACGCAAATTTTATTGATTTGCTTTTTTGGATGCCGTGGATTCTTGAGTACCTGTGATTTGCCAACAAGAATTAGCATTTTTCGAATAAGATCCTCAATTGATCTGGCCTTAAGCAGAACTTTCAGTTCTTCTTTCACTTCTTTTATTCACCATTAAACCTAGTACACTGCTGATGCGAAACGAAAAATCCCGTACAAAAATGACAAGACGAAATCACTAACGAAAAACTTCGATCTACTTTTCGTTTTCCAGTACGCTGCTCAACGCCGAAATGTTTAATTTTAGTGGATAGTTGTACTAGATTTCTTAGTACAATTCTCCACACTTTTCGTTCTGAATTTAAATGGCCTGCACATTAATTGCTTGCGAAATATTGACATTTAATTTTTTTTATAAAAAAAATGTCAAGCTAACGTGTTTTGTTGGTTTGATTTTTCTTTGTGCGGTGCTTAGTGTATTAAAAAAAAATCTTATTAAAAATGGATACGTCTAATAAAGCATTTAAAAAGATAATTTCTCTCGGAAATGTGCAAGTTAAGATTCTTGAAATTTCGGCCCTAAACCAATTTCAACATCAACTAAAATAAATCTGCGAAATGAAAATGGGAAGATGGAAAAAGTACACCCTTCACATATCTTATCGGCGAACAAGTCCAACGTAATGTTGTCAGATATATGTGTCCGTATAGTGAACCTTTCTTTTATTTTTTTTTTAATGAATTTGTCAACCGTGAGCATGATTGGAAACCATCGAAATGGAGTCCAATATGTAGTCGACACTTTGCCCCAGAAGAGTGTCGTAATGTCAATTCCCGAAAAACCCTCAAGAAGGACGCAGTTCCCACAACTAAAACCTCTTCTTGGAATGATCACCCTCAACAGCTGCCACCATCTCTAAAGCTCCACAATCACGAAGTAGACTTGAAAGTAAGTTGCATTTGTCGCCGATATGTTCGTTTTTTATTTGAACTCATCTCATAGATTCCCGATAGTAGTTGTCGTCTCTGCGGGATCTGTTGTCGTCCAGTTGCAACATTTGTAACAAATTTTATATATTCGGGATGATCCAGAAATGCTTTCCCACACTGATATTTTCAACTTTATATGTCTTGGTTGTAATAAAACATTAAGTTCGGGTGATGATTTTCGTCTGCATTACATTGAAGAAAAATGCAATCTGCAACTGTCCGCCGATCAGGTGCTTGCATTCTGTCGCTTATGAGATCGACCGATAGCTAAATTCGCTAAATTCATCATTTTCAATATTTATTGAAGTATTTCTGTAAGGAATGTCCAAAGGATTTCAAAAACTCGAAAATTCTAGCTCAGCATTGTATGACACATTCGGATGTGCGCAAACATAAATGTCAATTGTGCGAGAAGGCATTCAAACGGAATTGTGGTTTGCAGCAGCATGTAAAAGCGATTAATTTGAAACTAAAACCACACGAATGTGCTGTATGTTACGAAGTAAACATTCAGTATTGGCACTGTAATAAAATAGATTTTTTTTAATAATTCTTATTTTCTACAGACTCATTTCTCTAATTTATAGTAATTATTTTTAAGACTTCTTTTAGTTGTTAGTTTTTATTAACGCAGAGAATTCGTCAGAGCCAAAACAGATACATATTATGTAATTTAAATAAAATGCTAAACTTTAGTGTTGCTAACCACTGAAACTATTAGTAGGTAAGTAACCAAGTTATCATATGCAGATTTAAAGCGATTGTAAGTAAGATTACCTAGATTCTTAATATAACGAATTGAAATGAATGCATGATTCAAGGAATAGGTACATAAGTACATGCCTATTAATGTATGGATGGATTTTAATTATGTAAATTATTAGGGTAATATGTACCTACCTATATAGATGGAACCTAGATATGTAAATATGTACATGTGTATGTAATGAAAGTGAATCCTGTATAGGTGGGTAAAAAAAAGTAATGTATGTATGCAAACATGTTGGCATGATAACTCAGGCGAAAGAAAATGATATCGGATTTTAAGCGGAGCGGAGATTATCTCCTTCTATATGAACGACACAGTCAATTTTCTAAAAAAAATCACTTCAAATAAACAAAAATTTTTAGATATAACGGTAATACTTACAAGTTTACACTTTTTTTTTAAAGTTAGAAGTCTCGAATTTTAAATTAAAATCCAGTTCTGACTTCAAATCGAACAAATCAAATGTTGGTTCCGCAACTCACCTCTCTCACTTCCGAGAGGCAATTCTTCGTTAATAGTACTCGTTGTCTCGAAGAATTGATTTTATCAATACTTTTCAAAATAACTTCTTTATTTATTTTGCGTGTTTGCAAAACAATCGCTTTTAATAATTTTTAATAAAAAATTCCATTCAAAAGTAATCTTGTCAGCGAATTAGTTTTGGATGGATTTTTTTGAAATAATTCTTGGGCTTGAAAATGGTATCCGGAATTAATAAGAAAACATAAATTAGAATTCAGAACCTATTACCCTATCCCAATAACTCACTTAGTTTTCGAATTATAGAGTGGTTTACCTCCCAATTTTATTGAATTTCTTAAAATTAATAGAAATTTCATCACATCGGCAGA
Source organism: Philhelius pedissequus (assembly GCA_910595825.1). Taxonomy (NCBI): domain Eukaryota; kingdom Metazoa; phylum Arthropoda; class Insecta; order Diptera; family Syrphidae; genus Philhelius; species Philhelius pedissequus. The sequence goes on from CAJVCO010000067.1 coordinate 30,220, forward strand.
TAAACCAGTCTATAAGTTCAAAAGTAATTGCTTAATTTGGATCATTTAAACGGTTCTGAGTTTTATTTAAAAAAAATAGAAGTAATAAGACAAGAAACTTTTTTTTTTAATTTCTAGAGCCTTAAAACTCCGTTAAATTTTATTAAATAAAATAATTTTTGTATGATTAAATTCAATGAAAATTTAATAAAGATAATTAAGATGATGATGATGATGACTAATCTTGCACTTCATTTAACAAAAGATGCTTTGTTTTACCATAGGATTGACCCGGAAGGTGAAATGAAATAATTTTTGAGCTTATCCCGTATATGATTTCCTATATTAATGTGTCTTCGAGCGTTAGGTTGTATAGACGTGTAGTGGATTGCATCGGGTGAGATTTTACCTGCAACTAAACACCCAGTTTCATAGTAATAATCGGTCATTTTGGAAGGACAGTATGATTCCTTATTGTTGGTTAATAGATTATTGTGTTGAAAGTAACAGGCGCTTATTATAGTTTGCGCTCTATCGGGGTTGCAAAACATTGTTCCGCATAAATACAGCCACTTCCAACTCAAAATATCGAATGAGTTTTCAACGCACCGCTTTGCTCTGCTAAGTCTGTAAATGGATATCCGTTCTTCGTTTGCAAGCTTCTTCGTTCTTCAAGAAATTTTCCTTGAGCACATTTTCATTTGCTGCCATGTTGTTGATCTATAAGTTATATTAGGTATTTGTTTTAAAAGTTAATTGCAAAACTTATTAAAGCTTACATCTGTAGCAAAATGACCTTTTGTCTGCCTGTTCTCCAGATATGGCATAACGAGCATAGATGAAGTTTTTTCTTTCTTTTCATACCAAATTAAGAATCGATAAAAATACGGATGCAGAGGATATTACTGTCTTTAGTAATTAATCATCCTCGTCTCCTTCATAATTATTTTGAAAATTAATTTTTAATTAGAAACAATTTTATAAATTCGGCAAAACTTTTTTCACTTTTTTTTTTACAGATGACTGTCACAGCTTGTCAATTATTTTTGATAGCTTACAGAACTCTCCGCAAATATTTTTCCGCTGTGATCTTCGAAAATTTTCGTTTCGCATCAACAGCGTACTAAGAATTACGGCTTCAGTTCACGAATGAGCTACTTTCATACGTTACCCAAATATCGAATAAGCACATTGGGATGATCTTATACGAAGTATCACGTAACGAATACTTTTCTTATTGTACCTTAATAACTCTGTTACGTTTAAAAAAAAAACGTCATTTTGGCACCAGTCATTTGTCAGCTGCTGTTTCTGTTTATTTTTTAATTGAATTTGGAATTTTTTTAAAGAAAATTATAAATAGATTTATTGATAGCTTTATCTTCTTCCGATTCTTCTGAAGACGAAATTTGTTGTTCAGTGTATGGGTAACCTCTTCCCATAACCGAGCAACTGTTGCCTTTCGCTGATTGGAGTTTAATAAGTTGTTTTTTGCCAAGTCAGGGTGCCCGACCATAAACTCAGCAAAGATTCCCTTCTGCGTTACATTTATTTTGTTTAAATTAGTCCTGAAACAATTACAATTAACTTTTTGCTAAACATTTTTTTGAAAACAAAAAACTTATTTACATTTTGTCTCCCATTTCCACCTATACGTCTGCGTCGCATATATCGAATGAAAAACCGTACGTTAACTGATTAAGAAATGCCAAAAGCTTAATTCGATACTCGATATTATACTCGATAACTTAAGCAGTAATGCCAAATGATAATATATCAGTAACGTAATGCTCGCTTACTGATGCGGTAATGCGGGCCCAGATTCTATTTAATCTAAACACATATATTTACCGGCCTAGATCTTGCGATTTAGTATTGGTCCGAAATCGATGGGTTCCTGTACAATATCCAGATCGTAGTGCACTTTATTTATTTATTATAGTTTATTATTTTATATTTATTTAACTAAAATTAAATAAAAAAGAACAACTTCCGAGCACAGCAGTAAACAATCTATTTAATGTAAACAAAAAAATGAAATATCAAAAGGTAATCACAGCTGCCAACAATGCAAGTAAAAAATGTTCATAACCCAGATCGTTTTATTTTCACGTGGTGGGCTATATGTGTCATTGAGAATAATAAAACGCGGCTAATATTATATTCTTAAATCACGTTGTGTAAAGATTCATCCCATTGAATTGTGAAATGATTATAGTGAATCTTGTTTTATTTTCTTGGGCATTGCGAATCATTTCTTTTGCCAAACATCCGATACATTTTTCGGCGATTATATAATTACTAAATTTTTGTGGCAGGCCTACTTACAAACGTGTTTCAAATATTTGATCCGTGGTTCAGTAAATTTAACTGCCGATTTTGGTGGATGAAATGCAGTTCAACCATGGGTTAAAATGTATTACACTTCTTTTACATACTTGCATATTGAATTATCGTTGAACTCAATTGGATTGAGATAAAATTCCAGAATCACTGTTCAAATATGTTTACCACATATGTATAACTGGGCCTCAGTAAACTCATGTACTAGACATAGAATAAGCATTTTTTATTTACTAACAGGGCTACTAAGGTAAATCGGTGAGGTTAAAGCGTTTGGTTAAAATTCGTGAGTGTAAGTTGAGAACCCAAAGGGAACACAATTTTAACCACCGTTAAACCTCACTTAACTCGTCGAAATCAGTGAATTTGATTTGCGGTTCAGAAAATGTAGCTGCATATTTTGGTGGATGAACGATTGGTAAAAATATATGAGACTTCTGTTACATACTTGCAACTTGAATTATCGTTGAAGTCCAGGAAACTCATGGATTAGATGTGCAATAAGCATTAAATATTTACTAATAGGGCTGCTAATGTAAATCGGTGAGATGATTGGAATTGTGTAAACCCTTATGTAATGCTAAAAGTATCTACAATCAATGTACATCAATCATTTTTTATTCCAACTGAAAAAACTACTCGTGACGAGTCAAAAGAAGCTTCATTTTGATTTGCGGTTCAGAAAATGTAGCTGCATATTTTGGTGGATGAACGATTGGTAAAAATATATGAGACTTCTGTTACATACTTGCAACTTGAATTATCGTTGAAGTCCAGGAAACTCATGGATTAGATGTGCAATAAGCATTAAATATTTACTAATAGGGCTGCTAATGTAAATCGGTGAGATGATTGGAATTGTGTAAACCCTTATGTAATGCGAAAAGTATCTACAATCAATGTACATCAATCATTTTTTATTCCAACTGAAAAAACTACTCGTGACGAGTCAAAAGAAGCTTCATTTTCTACATTAAAAAAGAAAATATTAAAAATGTGAAAAGCGGAACCTATTTTTTTCTTTCAGATTTTTAATTCTTATTATAAATATATGCATAAATAAATACAAAATAAAATACAATTTGAAGTAAAACTTTTGAAGTAAAACTACTTTTGCAGCGGTGGGGTAAAAATGTATATGGAGCTGTCAAACAGATAACACGCCACGTTTACTAAAAAAAAATGTGTAACCGGTTTCCATGAAATTGAAATATGTTTTAGCTGACATAGAACTATGAAAGAGAAAATTGTTTCAAATTAGGGAAGTTTCACTTCTAGCGCATGTACATAAGTACACACACACTTTTTTTAAATTGTGTATTAATATTTTAAGCTTGAAAAATATGTTAAAAATAGAGAAACTTATATTTTCATATTAAAACTGTTTTAATTATTATCTCTGATAATAAATCTACCGAATTTAGGTATCCGTGTGTTGAAATACGTTCTAATGTTAAGACAAATTGAATAAAAGTGTTGTACTAAAACGGCCACAACTGAAAATTAAAACATTTTGTAACCATATTTAACAGTGTTTCCTCACCGTAATATTTTAAAGCTGTTCTATAGAGACCACTAGCTCACTCTAAAAAAAAATCACAGTTTTACGCGTGCTCCCCTAATAGAAAGTCGCCCCAATAAAGTCCACTTCTATCTCGATATTGTACAGCAACCCATCGATTTCGGAACAATACTTAATCGTAAGCTATACCTAATCTGATTTCAGTTTACTGGTGAATAGAAGAAGTGAAAGAAGAACTGATAGCTCTGCTTTAGGCCAGTCCAATGGAGGATCTTATTCCAAACTTGTTGACAAATCACAGGTACTCAAAAATCCCCAGCATCGAAAAAAGAAAATCAATCAAATTTGCGTTTTGAAAATAAAAGTGTTCTTCAAATAATTAGAACATGATTTTTTTTGCATTTCCGTCAAGGCGGAGTTGCCAGTTGTGTATAAAAGAAATCAATTAAGGCTCCCCCATACTATAGCGAAACTTTCGGCTACAAACACACTAACCCAATTGGAAATAAACTCCTCAATGAAAACATGCCTTGATGAAATCCTATATGACAGCGTCATATAGGAGAGATTATCATTGATTTCACTCATGAAACGTAATGCAGTCGGTCACTAGTTTGCCATTTAAGTATTTAGAATGTTGTGCTTAGAAAATAGACAAGAACTTTAATGAATACACAATCCTTTTTCATATGCATGAATTCAATGCAAACCCGGACGCGAAGATTTTCTCCATAAAAAGATTTTTGACCTGCTAAAAAAATAAACGTTCCTAAAACGAAATTTTTTTTTTGGGTTTTCCCCTCGTTCGGTTTGCGCCACTACCAACTGTTTTCTGTCTCATCTATAAATTGCCTAAAAAAAATATTAATCTAAGGCCTCCATTTGAAATAAATGATTGCAAGAAATGTGTTATGTAGTCAATATTTCTTGCTGATGCCCCTTATGTCTGGATATTTTTTTTTAGACATAAGAATCTGCATTTATTTCTGGCCTTTTCAGAAGAAATAAACTGAGAGATAAATTTTGACGATTCATGACATCCCACATTAATCGTGCATAAATTTTTCACAAAACATTGAATCTGTTCATAGTTCGCTTATTTTCATGTTAAATTTTAATAATTCATTAAAAAAAACAGATTATACCTATTCTAAAGTACATAAAGCGCTTAGTGTTCGATAGCTCGATAAGAAAAAGCTATGAAATTATTGCATAAATGAAAATCAGGAAAAAAATTGATATATAAATAATTAAATTTATTAAAGTCAAGAGAGTTTGGAAAAGCGATCTATTTACGAGGCGGTATGCTGCAAAAGTGAAAGAAGGTAGAAATAAGAAATTGACATTTGGCTAAGTATTGATTTCAGATAATAGGAACAAAGTGAAATTAGAGTTATAATAGGTATTGCCAGTTATGTAATATTAAAGTTGAAATATAATTTGTGTTTCGGATAAATAATGTAATAGATCTTAAACATACCGCCGGGGAAGAACTACTGTTCTTAAATAAAGATACAAATCATTATTGAAATTAAATAAATGAATCAAAGATACAAAATAAAGTTTGTATATGAGCATTTCCTCTCATATAACATATACGACGAATGTTGAATGTTGGAACAGGATTTCTAGCGCCTGATACTCGCTCACGTTGTAGAAAAGATTATGAATATTGTTGAGATACTTTGATGATGTTTGAAGATGCGTTGAATTTGATGCTTATTGTTGATGTTTATGTTGGAGTTTCGCAGTCGAATGATGATGTTGGTGTGTTGACATCGGGAAGTAGACATAACTTTGTTATGGGCCGTTTTAATTGTTTCCCATTTGTATACACAGTAACGACTCTGCATATGTCATCTGAACCTGGATGCAGTTCGACCACTCTAGCCAGTGGCCACTTTGCAGAAGGATATCTTTCATCCATGATGATGACAATATCGTTAATTTGAAGATTCCGTTTTGATTTTGTCCACTTTGGACGTTGCTGTAGACGTGACAGATATTCTTTCTGCCATCTGTCCCAAAAGTGTTGGAACATCTGTTGAATATGTTGCCATCTATTGAGTCGATGGGTTTTGATGTCTAATAGAGATGGTTCTGGAACGATGTTCATAGGCTCTCCTATGAGAAAGTGCGCAGGAGTAAGCACGCTTAAGTCTGTTGGATCGTCAGTAAGTGGGCACAGAGGTCTGGAATTTAGAGAAGACTCAATTTGTACTAAAAGAGTATACATTTCTTCATACGTATGAATTTTGGTTAAAAGAATGCGTTTAAGATGGTACTTAACTGATTTGACTCCTGCCTCCCATAATCCACCAAAGTGTGGCGAAGCAGGAGGAATGAAGCTCCATGAGGTACCTTCGTTTTCCATCTGGGCACGGACATCGGGTGAAAGGAGTTCAAGAAATTGGCGATTCATCCTTATGAGTTCCTTTTTGGCTCCTACAAAATTGGACCCATTGTCACTGTACAAGTGACTGTAGGCTCCTCTTCTTGAAGTGAACCGTCGGAACGCAGCCAAAAAACCTTCGGAAGTCATATCTGAGACTAGCTCAATATGAATAGCTTTCGTCACTAAGCAAATGAAGATACAGATAAAACCCTTGTAGGTCTTCGGCGATCTTCCTTTCGACATCTTAAGGTCGAAAGGACCAGCATAGTCTACACCGCTGTGTCTAAATGCTCTGCTTTCATTTACTCTTGATTTGGGGAGTGAACCCATTAATTGCGAAGTACGCTTTTTATTAAATCGAGTACAGAGAACACACTTATGAAATTCTGCTCTTGCAATATTTCTTAAATTGGTTATCCAATATTTATTTCGGATATAGGACATTATCAATTGAGGTCCACCATGTAGAGTTTTTGAATGCGCATCGGCAACTAAAAGTTTGGACAGGTAACAAGAACCTGATAGAATAAGAGGATATTTCGACTCTTCATCTATATTTGCAAAACGAAGACGACCACCAACGCGAAGTTGGTTATTTTTATCGATGAATGGATTTAAATCGAGAATTTTACTTTTAGAAGAAATTTCTTTTTTAGAATTAAGACATTTTATTTCGTCTGGAAATGATATAGATTGTGAAAGTGTAATAAGATGCATCAGTGTTGTTTGTATTTCATTAGCTTTTAAGCAACCACTGTAAATTTTCTTTCGGTCAGGGCGAAGTCTAAAAATATGAGATGTTACTCGAATTAAACGATTAAGTGAACTGAATCTGCTTAAGAGATTTGTAGAAAATTTGATTAACACATTAGAACATATAAATATCTTCATTCTTTGTTCTAGATCAGTATGAAATCGAGATGTATCTTGGCTGGGCCACTCAGATTTAGGACGGCAAAGCCACTGAGGACCATTCCACCAAAGCGAATGGATTTCTAAGTCTTGCGGTTGAACTCCTCGTGAAGCACAGTCAGCTGGATTGTGTTCAGAGCTAACATGAAACCACTGATTTACATTCGTTGTTTCTTGTATTTCGCTTACACGGTTGGCGACAAAAGTCTTCCAACGAATAGGTAGCGCATGAATCCAACCAAGGACGATAGTTGAATCGGTCCAATAGTATGATTTTAACTGAGAAGTACCAATTTAAGTAGCAGATAAAAACTTTTTATAGAGTGTCGCCAACAAAACTGCACCACACAACTCAAGTCGTGGTAATGAAATTTGTTTAATTGGTGCAACTTTAGTTTTTGCAGTTATAATATTGACAAAAATCTGACCGTCAGGCCTTTCAGTCCTGCAATACAGAACTGCAGAATATGCATGATTAGAGGCATCCGAAAAACCATGAATTTCAATGGAAGAAGAATTTGTTGTACCCAGCCATCTAGGTATTTTTATTGATTGTAAAAATGTTAGATTCTTTCTATAATGTTCCCATTCGGAACTTAATTTAGGAGGAAGTGGGTCATCCCATCCAATACCTTCCAACCAAAGTTGTTGAAAATATATTTTAGCAAGAATAATGGTTGGTGCTAATAACCCAAGTGGATCGAAAAGTTTCGATGCGTCAGAAAGTAATGTTCTTTTTGTATAAATATAACATGTGGGTAGCGATACTTTGAAGAACAAATAATCATATTTTGGATTCCAAAATAAACCCAATGCTTTAACAGCTGAATCAGAATCATCAGAATCGAATGAAAACTCACAATCCTCTGGTTGTAAATCAGAGAGGAGTTCTGGACAATTCGAAGTCCATTTTCGAAGATTAAAGCCTCCGGAATTTAAAAGATCCTTAAGCTCTTTTTGAATGATTTTAGCTGAACTAATATCGTCAGCACCAGATATAATATCATCTACATAGATATCTTTCTTAAGAACCTCAGCTCCTTGAGGAAAATTTTCTGCTTCATCATTCGCTAATTGTTGCAGAACTCGAATTGAAAGATATGGGGCACAAGTTGTACCATAAGTAACTGTTTGTAATTCATACACTTTTAACGGACTGGTCGCGTCTGAACGCCATAAAATCCGCTGAAACTTTGTTTCTTCCGGATTCACAATGATTTGTCGGAACATTTTTTCAATGTCCGATGTAAAAACGAAGAGAAATGTACGCCATTTCAAAATCACTGAAGACAAATCATTTTGTAATGAAGGTCCGGGTAGAAGTTCTTGATTAAGAGAAGTTGAATTGAGTGGTTTCGAAGATCCATCGAAAACAACTCTTAGTTTGGTAGTAGAACTACCTTCTTTCCATATTCCATGATGTGGTAATATGAAACCATTTTCAGTAGAAGGAAGATCAAGTAAATTGCATTTTAATCTCATATGATTAAGGCTTTTATATTCATTTATGAATTTGGAATACTCCTCTTTGAGATTTTGGTTATTTGGAAACACCTTTTGTTCCAAGTGAGTAAAACGTTTCTGAGCATTAAGCAAAGAATTTTGAAAAACAGGATAGTCTTCGTTTAAGACTTTATATTTGAATGGAAGTTTTACTATGTATCTCCCTGTGAAGTCACGAGATATTGTATTTTGAAAGTACTCTTCACAAGCTGTTTCTTCCAGAGTAGGGATTCTGGAGACGGAAACTTCTTCAAGTTCCCAAAACTTCCGAAGTGAATTGTCAATTGCATTGACTTGTGTATGTAAAGAGCTTGGATTTTGAATAGAAATGTTGTTATTTGTATTAATAGGACCAGATAATATCCATCCCAATTCTGTTCGCTGGGCCAATTTCCCGTTTTTAGGTCTGATTATACCATCAAGAATAATTTCGTAGAAAATATCTGCGCCTATAAGAATATCAATACTCCCAGGCTCAGAAAAGAATGGATCAGCAAGAGTAATATTTTCAAATTCTCTTGGTAAATTAGAGGAAATTGGATATGTATTGACATAGTCACTAATGGATGACATTACTAGTGCTTTAACTAGTGTTTCAAAATTTGTATTTGTACAAGATTTTAGAACAAACTCTACAAAACTCTTGCAGACTGTTGAAATTGAAGAACCTATCCCACTGACTACGCAGTTGAAAGGATGTTTTTTAAGTTTTAGACGTTGAACACATCTTTCGGTTATAAATGAAGTTTGAGATCCTTGATCTACAAGAGCTCGAAGAATATGATCACCAGAAGAAGTAGAAATTATGACTTTTGCTGTAGCAAGAAGAGTTTGTGGAACTGCAATGGTTTTGGAATCAGTGCACAGCAATGATTGTGTTAACAGTTTCGTTGAAGTATTAGTAGAAGTACTTTGTACATTCGAAGAGTTTTTATGTTCAATATGCATAAGAGTATGGTGCCGTTTGTTACATATTCGGCAATTGTATTTAATTTTGCACTGAGAAACAGCATGGCCTTGAACAAGGCAGTTAAGACAAAGATTATTGTTTTTAGCAAAATCAATTTTCTTGTCAGAAGAAAAAGCTTTAAACTGTGGACAAAGATATAAATAATGTGTATCTTGACAACAAATACATGATGGATTTTTAAAATTGGTACGCTTTGCAGTGTGTAAAGATTTGTAATACACTTGAGTTTTATTTGACGTTGGAGTTTTTTCTTTGCTATGCAAAGAAACCTTGGTCTCTACAGCTTCCAAAGAACGAAAAGAATCTTCAAGAAAAGAAAAAAAATCTTCGAGTTTCGGTAACTCATTTGTTTTTGTTTTGGCACGAGAGTTTTTCTGTACCAGAAAGTTTTCCCAATTTCTACGAGAAGTTTTATCTAATTTTTGGGATATCAGAAAAATGATAAAGAGATCCCAGGATTCGGTAGAAACACCCAAGTTACTAATTGAATCTAAGCACTCTTTTGTTGTATACAAAAGTTTTCGAATTGAAGAAGCTGATTCTTTTTGCATGTCTGGTTGCTCACACAGATTTTTTAAATAAGAATCGATGATAAAACGTTTATTATCATAACGATCACAAAGCGTCTTCCATGCCGTAGCATAATTTACATTTGTGCATCACCAGTTAAACATTTTTTAAGAAAGTATAGTTTTTGAGCATTAGATATATTATTTTTAATATGAATCATACTAGTGTATAAATCATGAAACGTTGACCAGTTTTCATAAGCTCCATCAAACTCTGGAAGTTTTACTTTTGGAAGATGAATGTCATTTTCTTCACGGAACGTTTGATCGAATATCGTTTGATTGACTTGACTGGAATTTAATTCATTCGAAGCTGATGCTTCAATTAAAAGAATTTTATCTAGATAATCACCTTTTGTGTCAAGAAATTTTTGTTCAAATTTTTCATATTCAGATTCTGAAAAGTAACTAAAATCAGCTTTAGTTTTCTTGGCACCTTTAAGAAGACCAAAAATCTTCAAATGGTTATTTTTATATGCTACCATATAAGCTTCGCACTGTTCTAGTCTACTACGTAAGTAGCCTAACTTTAATAAATTGTCCGCACTGGACTCGGAGAAGCTTGTTTGAAAACCATTGAAATCGGTATCACATAACCGTTGTTCTTCAATTACGGCTTTAATTTGTTCCATTTTAAAATAAATTTAAAATTAAATGAACGAAAAAATGATTTTGTATTAACTTAATAAAACCAAAACGTTATTAAATGAATCACTATGAGCGAGGGTAGCAAACCAAAATAATGCGTAACAATTAAAGGTAGTTAGCTTCTTGGAGAAGAATGAAATTTCACGATTCATGTTTTTCCACATAGCAAAGAAATATTAATTTTTAGTAGTAATGTCTGCAATATTGGCCGAAATAAATATTTCTAATGGAGCCGCGGCCTAAAAACACACTATCGTGTTTTTAATTGATTTTGTAGTTTTTTTGCAAACATTTAAAAGTTTATTCTGAATGTGTATTTTTGCGTCAGAGGGCCCCGACGTGTGTGGATGCAACAACCAACAAGATGTTTTGTCTTTTTTTTTGTTATCTGTCAAACGACGCGCGGAAAAACGGAAAAAGTCAAACAATCTCTATGTCGCGACACGCGGCCGCGGCTGCATTGTATTCACTCAACTGAGTTTCTATGTATTTTCACTTTGACAGAGCGGTTTTTGAAGTGCCGCGAAATGGACCACGTGTCCCTTCTGTTCATCCAGTTACGAGGTGTTTGAATTGTATTGCACCGCGTGATAGTATCTTTGGAAAGGTGGTGGCGGGGGTTAATAAAATTACTGAGTTATCGCTGTTTTTTCGTTGTGCTTTTCCTTATTGTTTGAGTAAAGAATAAGGAGTGCGGAGAAATGATTCTGTTTTACTTGAACAAAAGTAAGTTTTTCTTTCGATTTCTATTGCTATATATAGAATTTGATGGAAAGCGATTTGAAATGATTTTGTTTTCGATATGTTTTTGGATTATATTCCTGTATAACTACTAGTTGTCAAAGTAAATGCATTCAATTGTTCTAGTGTTAGTAAAAAGAGAGGTATCCACAGAAAAATACGGATCTGCAAAATTGATTCAGAATAAGAAACAAATTTTTGTTTACCCAATGGAAGGACTTAACTTGGCAAAATTGATATCTTTTACCAATGGGAAACCACATAAAAATTGCACTAGTGTAGAAGTAGACTTAATAAATTATAAGTAGTTTTCTGGTTATCTGGGAACACCGTGGTTGATAATTCAAAATTGAAGTACCAACTTGTACAAGTTAAAAGTTAACCCTGGTGGTGAGATATGTAATTAAATTCTGGGTCAGGAATATTGAACTTGATAAATATCAAGATCTTATAGTGTTGTTGTAATGCATGCAAAGCTTTAACCTATAAAGGTCTTCATGCATAATAAAACGCTGCTGATGAGATTTTCAAAAGGTAAGACGTAAGGAATCGAGTTATATGGACGCTTCGCCACTAGTACTTACATAGGTATAGATACTGTTATTTTAATTGAGGCACGTACTACCCTATTTAGATAAAATTGAATAGGGGACGGTTTTATATTAGTTATACCGACATATATGTATTATTTCGTTTTATTTTGTTTGTATTCCAATAATCACTATGTAGCATTTATTTGATAAAATTAATACTAAAACCACCAGATAAAATCGCAGGTATTTACTTTTAAATGTCAACAGTAGGTATCATAATTATGATATGTACACACATTAATATATAATACCTAAATATAATATGTAGGTAGCTATTAGAATAACTAATATCTCAATTAATGGCGAAATATTAATGGATCACTTTGTTTGTCATATCATAGGTATATTTTGTTCAAATATGTAAACACATATGTATGTACGAGTATGTTGGTAAACGTCAACTTTACATCTGAAGGGTTAAAAATCATACCGAAATAACGCTAACCAGTTTATCATTAACTCATAGCAGCGGCCCACCCTGGGATTGAAACTGCTCATCACCATTAGCTAACATATAGGTATCGCACGTTTATTCATCCCGTCCTTTATACATAATTCCGATGGAAAAATAAACATTCTTACTTAATTAAGCTTAATCAAGTTCATTTACCTTAACCAAAACCGTTTATGCAATGGGCGTGTTTAACACACCACTATACCGTGATAGTTATATCCACACACCCACCCACCCAAATTGATGAAGGTTGTCTGTATTTTTATTTTTTTCAATATCATAGGCAAACAATTTTCAAAAAAAAATTAAAATGACGTGCATTGAACTTGATTGAACTTACCAGCACATGTGTTAACTTTGTTGATGATAATGATGATTGCCGCAGCAACAATCAAATTTCTTAATCCCAATGATGTCAACATGGTGTAGGTATTATCCAACACAAAAAACAGATCCTTAATTAACACTGAATTATATTTTTGCAATTAAGGATTAGTGACACAGTGACAGAAAAAAGGTGATATGGAAAGGGAAACTTTTTTTTTAATATGTAAAATAATTAAACTTCACTTTTCTTTGTACACAAAATGGAACAAATACCTATTTGTTGGGTAAGTAGGTGCCTCCTTTCAATATCAACAAATAATTTTTTTTTCATTAGTTTCCTTTTTGCACTTCTTTAACGTTTGATCATAACCGGAAGGAAGGAGTGCAACACTCTGGCCGATAGTTTTTTTTTATTTAAAAAACAAACTGATATTATTTCCGACAAACCTTAGCGCGTAAATGTCTGACACGAACTGTTTAAACGCAGTTGAAATTCACTTTGTTGTAAGGTAATCGTATGTAGTGGTAGGAATAAAAGCACATCTTTTACTCGAATCCTGCAGACATGAAGAAATGGACAGTTACTACCACTATCATTCGTTGATGGTGACTACTCCGATACGATAGCTATGACGAACGAGAAACAAATGACGAAAAAATCTCCTGCAAAATGTACAGAAAGTTACAAGGAAAGCGGAAAAACACATTTCGGGCACGAGATCTATCTACCTAAATACGAGTATGTACATACAATTGTAGTCATATTAATTCGGCCCCCAGTACACCCTGCGATGATTATTTTCGTATCTGACCCGTTGTTTTCGCGTCGGTTGAAGAAAAATGTGTTCACTACCACCGCGCCGTTGACAATAACCCTGGTCTGAGCTCGTTCAGTGTGGAGAATCCCAAAAAAGAAAACAACACGAAGCTAATCCATTCAGACATCGCCACCAGTTTGAATGCCACCCCCACCCAAACTTTATAGTAGTTATCAGGATAATGTGATATGATAGAAATAACGCACCATAAGTTGCTTCTCAAAACGGGGTGGTAGGTATAGTTCTTGTTATGAAATGTTCGATGGTTTGTATGTAGGCATTAAAAGATGAAGTGCGTAGATACTACAATGGTAACTTAAAGTCAAGGTGATATGGCAATATAGTAGATAATATAATAATTAAGGCAAACAAATTAAATTGATTTTATTAAGATTCAATTAATTTAAAATATTATTACAGTTTTTATAAATTAAACGGTATTTTAAGTTTTTAATCATAATCTGTGTAATAATTAAATGTTTCCGGTGGCATTCTTTGATTTGCTACAGGTTTAAATGATGAAATTGAAAAATATAATCACACTCAATTAAAGCGTACAGAATAGGTACAATGATCTGGTACTTATATATGCTTTTAAAACTTCTCTTGGCACTGATGAAATACTTGAAGGTTAAGATAGACTTATGTAATTTGACTTAATCTTTTGAAGATTCAGTATCCTTGTTTTCGAAAGGTATACTCATATCCAAAGTATCTGAATTAAAGATACCTGGTTAATAAAAGCATTACTTTGCTTCTCTGATGATCTGCCGCCCCTTGTTAAGCTTCACCTCCCTTTTGGGAATCTATGACGTTAATCTTAATATTTATATTTATCCTCTATTTTTTTATAATTATGCGCGCATTAAAGGGATTTTGACTATCCTTAATTAATATGATCAAGCACAGTGAGCTAGGAAAATAGGGAAGGATTTAAATGGAGATACCGATGTAGATTGATTTTGAAGTTCAGAATATCAAAATGGGAGGCAAAAATAGAGCCGGTTAAAGCATTCCACAATCTTGTTGTAAGGCTAAGGAAAGAATCTCTGTACTTGGCAGTAGTGCGAAGTTGGGCTGAAGGGTAAAGACATGAAACATTTCGAGGGTGTTCCAGATGTGTAAATGTTTCCATGATAGTTATATCGCCTATCATTCTTAGATATCTATTTTGAATTAAAATAGGTATTTTAAAAGATTGAGTTTTGGGATCTCTTGCCAAATATGTACGAATGAAAGCTTTACAGATTACAGCCTGAATAGAAGGGGAGAAGAATTTCTGCATCTTCGGAGAATATTTTGCAGCATTTTTGGCGACATCGAATATGCGGCTATACAACAAAAGGTGGTCTGTGATGCACATGCTAACAACTGAAGCCGATCGGTTTCTTCAATGTAAGTGCCGCTCATAGATAGCGGCACTATACTAAGTTTTACACATAGTATATTAATTTCTGCTGAATGGAGGGTAGGTACATTTAAAATTATTTTGCGGACAGGAATTGGTCGGTAGAAATGGCGGCCACGGGCATCCCAGTTAGCCCAATTAGCCCGGAAGTGCGCCGTTTTTAAAAGGACAACGATTAAAAAGGTATATGTATGTATGCAAATGTAAACAAGCTATAAACAACCTAGTGACTGGCAACTCTTAACCATTTTTGTGAGCGTGTTGTTATCGGGCAGTCAATTTTTTTCGAATCCTTAGAAGGAAGAAAATGTATATGTATATTATTAACATTTAAGCAAACTCGTAGAACTACAGATTTTTTTTAGAAATAAAAATAAGATAAACTAAAATAAAATAAAATAAAATTAAAGAAATTAAAATAAAACAAAATAGTATACAACAAAATAAAATCAAAATGATTATGCCAGCTTTACCCTCTAAATACGATACGATCCATCTGTTTTGACTCTGGTTTGATGTATATGTATACCAAGCCCCACAGAGATAGTCTCACACACCGATAAAACCCACGACTTTTCTTACACCGAACCAGCCTACAGTAGCAAATTTAAAATGATTCAACATTGTCATTGAGACTAAGTGCAAGTGACGTTGAAAAAAAAAACAAATGATTAAGAAATACATATCATCAAATCAATGAATACCAATTGATTTGATGATATGTATTTCTTAATCATTTGTTTTTTTTTTCAATTTTATTGCTCCCTTGAGAAATGTATGATAAGCATACTCTCTATTTATCCATAATAACTTTCTTTCTACTGCTACCTTTATTCAAATCATACATTGCGGCAAATCTAGGGCACTTGTCATTGTTGTTAAATAACCAAATACGAAATATCTATAGGAAAACTATTAAGATGTCAATATTTTCTTTTCGTTTTTATTATTTGAAATTCCGAGATAATTTTGTTTGACTTTTGTGAATTATGTCTATCCCGGAGAACATGATTAGATGGACATAAGTAATGCATTCTTATGTTCTATAACCTATTACAAATATTTTCATTGTACGGAATTCCATATCATGCTAATGTACAGTTATTATTGAACATCTCTAAGCTTCATAAAAGTGAGTTTATTAGCATAAGACCCCTTTCACACAAGGAAACGGAGTTGTCGGCAACTGGGAGTTTGTAGGTGAGAAGGGCAAGAAGTAAGGGGAATGAAAAAAATCTCCCCGGTCAACGAAGAGATTTTTTTGACGTTATGCTTTGAAATTTTCTTAGGTTTCCATTTTGACTTCTGTCTCTGATAGATGTCAAACATATTTTTTTAAACGAGAAATTGTTTCTTACAATTTTATTATTACATTAACCAAGTGAGCTACTTAAATAAATTCATTGTGAAAGAAAATTTCAAGTTTTAATTCTTGTAGGCAAGGCATTTAATTCAATCATTACGAGTTGGTACACATTTCATACATACAATTATGCGCCTAGACATGGAAAATCGACAACTAAACGGACGGACCAACTAAGCTATCAGCTTGTGGCTTCATCATCACATTTGGTTTATAATGACGTTCCTGTATTAGCCAGCAGCAGCAGCAGCAGGCAGCACCACAGGTATCAATCATACCATACTGTCAGTGGTTTATGTGTCCAACTGTACCAATAAAGCTTCGGTGTGTTGGGTCCAAGATTTGGATGGCAAGAGAAACGCACAACAAAACTGCTCACAAATCAATTTTGTCCTGGTTCATTGTTTTTCCGCGACCTTTTAATATATTAATTTAGCAAACCATTATTAACAACCACAATAAAAAAAACAACATTTACCTATATAATCGCACCAGGTTTCTTTATTTTGAATTTATTTTCCTAAAAATAACCTGCTGTTAATTTATAACTCAAAATTGTGTAGAATTTTCCAGCCGCGAAGCAAATTTTTTGTTTACAAAAAGCGAATGTCAAATCAAAAGCAATTCAAAAAACGAGCAACTCAGTTTCCTCATCAATTTCTTCGTGTGAAAGTTACAAGGCAATTAAAGGAAAACGTCGAAAAAATCTCCAGCAACTGGTTTGCCTGTGTGAAAAGGGAGTACATATTGACTCATTTTCGAAATGCTTTCTCTAATTTTATGTTTAAATAAAGTTGTGTAAGTGAATAGTTTATTTGAAAAATTAGTTTTGAAAGTCAAACTAAACTATAAGTTATTAAAAATTTTACGTAATTATGTATGTAGGTATTATTATTTCTCTAATATTCAATGCTCTTATTAATTTTTGATCAAGCACAAAAAACCGGATGGCATAATGTTTTCTAGTTTTTGAGAAAATAAAAAAAAAATAACGAAAACTATTTTAGATAGATATATATTTATTTCGTTATAATAGTTACAAAGTCTGTCACCGCACATTTTACAATTCAGAGGTTTTATATATTTAACTTACAACTGAAAATGTGCTTGATTGCTAACTGAGTCGTGTAGGTTCGATCCCCACGCTAGGCACATTCTTTTCTATACCTCCAATTTCAATTGGATGCCGCCCGTGGTTAAAATGAGATAGTAAATACCTGATTCTCAAATCCAGTATGCAAACAAAAAATTCTTTCCTTTCTTTCTATTCCTTCTAACTAGTGGCGTGCAATTCAGGTTGCAATTTAAAATTATTATTATTACTAAAAGGAAAAATGGTTTATAATTGCTTTTGTTCAAAAAATAAGCTATAAAAATCTTTTGTTAAAAAAAAGCAGCTGTAAAAAGCTAAAACATTTAAATAAACATACATTTATAAGAACATTTTTAGTGAAATATACTTTTACAAAATAAGTTATAAAAAGCTTTGCAAAAAAATATAATCTGTAAAGTGCAAAATAGATAAATTAAAACTATTGTATATGTTTTTTTTAATGTAAAAGTAAAATGTGCTGCAAAAAAATAGATATAAAAAGCCAGATAAATTGTATTAAAATAAATATATACATGTACACAAAAATATATATAACGAAATCAGCGAAATTTATTAACCTTCAAACAAAATAATAATAAAAAGTTCTATACAAAAAACTAGTGCTAAAACTTTTACATACAAGAAGGTAAGGTGCATTTTAATATTTCTTTTTAAACTCTATTTAAAAAAAAAATAAAAATATATATATATGATGGATTCTATAGCCAAATCGGTTACCGATCTTACCGAGCTGTCAATTTATTATTGACCCAAAGAAAAGATCTTGAATCGAGAATGAGGTCCATCGAAGAATTTCAACAGAGACAACAAGTAGTAGAACCTGGACCGGGCTCCCTTTGTGAGCCAAAGACAGAAGCTGATCTTAAAGAGATTAGCCGCCTCCCCGATTGTGTGAGAGAGCTCCAATCTTTCGATGTTAAAACACATCAGGCAAAAAATACGCGGAGAGACGGATTCTGCTGTTGTTGCCTACAACATCTTCGACGACAGTTGGGAGGAAATCAGAAGAATCCTTTCCCTACACTACGCTGATAAACGAGATAATCGAGCTGGATGAGTTCTATGCCACAGTAAACCACCAATTTTTCCTCATTATAAATAAAATAAAGATGGAAACCTACACGCAAGAAACGGTAAACGCACTTGTCAAAAATCGCAACCGAGCGTTAGAGGTCTTTATTAGGGGTTGAATAGCGATTTGTCCTGGATACTAAGCATCCGAAAAGCAAAAACACTTCCTGAGGCGTATACTTCTTGTCTGGAAATCCAGAATTTAAATTTCCGAAATCATACAATTCACCCAACAACATACAGCAACACGGTTACGGCTCCAATTAATTGTCTAGGGTAGATAATCGAACATCATTCCAACCAAAGGCATTCCAACTCATACCCTATTATAAGAATGCATTTAATTCTAATGTTTTTCCTTCCGCTTCCAATAACCCACCAAAGCCCGGTCCTAAGCCCCACCCAAAGTTGGAAGTTAATAGATCGGTTCATACAAAACAGGTGAATTACATGAACAGGCCCCAAAATCACCTTTTCAAAAGAAGAGCACGTTCTGAAGTACTTTCTAGGTCTCCTCAAAAACAGCAGAGGCTGTATAACCTCCAAACGGTGGAAGAAATTCCCCAAGAGTCTTACGAAGATAAGATCTCGCAGAGGAGAATTGTGACGGTAAAGTAAATTTTATGATGGGCGCTTATCCAGCGTTCCATGCATAGAATACATTCTTAAAGATGGCAAGACCTTGAGCTTTTTCGTGGACACTGGGGCAAACAAGAACTTTATCGCCCAGCATGTATCTGAATAAACCGAAGAGATAGCTCAACTATTCATAGTTAACTCAGCAGCCGGAGCTATATTAAAAAACAAAATCGAATGTAAATTCTTCAAAACAGTTGGAAATGAGACTGTACTAACCTTTTATACACTTACCGGGTCTCAAATCCTTCTATAGGATTATCGGTGATAACAATCTGAAACAACTAGAGGCTATAATAGATAGGAAGGAAAACACTATCACTCTTAAACTAGGTATTAAGATACCATAAAGAGAAAAACTATCCAAGCAAATTAATTTTGTGCTGGAAGTGAATTTTCCTCATTTGCAAAACTTTTTGGCCTCATCAACGCGAAGGAAATGATCGATACCGCAGTCAGAGCCGAAACAAGAACAATTACCGAAGATCCAATTTATCCAATTTAAAAAGCTATACTTATTCAGCAATGCTTAAGAGCCGTGGTCGAGGAGGAAGTGAAAAGGCTCTTGAAGGAGGGCATTATTCGTCCTTTAAGTCAGTACAATTCTCCCATTTGGGTTGTAACTAAGAAACCCAAACCCAACGGATAAAACACTATCGGGTAGTCATTGAATACAAGAGGTTAAATGGGGTGACGATTGCTGATGCATACCCAATCCCAGATATGAACTCTACAACGAACGCAAAAGACTACTAAACGCTCGTGCTATTCTGGCGAATGACCCTGCAAAGATAGGAAGCTCATTTGCCCAGACGTCGATGGGGGAGATTTCTATAGAGGGCACTAGCGTAAGTACTCTGACGGGACCGCCCAATCCACCAATTGGTAAAATCCAATCAAAGAAAGGTCCGATCCCATCAGTCACTCCCACGACAATACCAATTGAAACAAGTGAATCGCTTCCCCCAACCAAACTTCGCATGGAGCCACATGGTCCAATGGGTCTGGAAGGGTGAAACGTGACCCTTGGAGATGAATATGGAGGAGCCGTGTGGGAGTAGCGCTAGGGCCAAAGCCCCATAGCCAAATCCGGCACACATCTTCCATCTTTATCAAGCGGAGGTAGTGTCATAGACCTGACAACAAACACAGACACGAAACGAAGACCGACATTGAGAGCAATGCCTCACAGAGAGCTGGAAGTCTGACTTCACAGATACTGAGGAAGAAAACCGGAACGCTGAGAGGATTATCCGACGCCTTTCGAAGAAGAATCTCGAAAACTTAACGGCCAGGGAGAAACTAGCGCTGGATAGTTCTACTCAGAGACTTGTTCTTAAAACGTTCGAAAGACTGATTGACCTACATATTCGTGGCACTTTGAAACTGGCTGAGCTCAGCCTGTCTATACCAAGGGAAAGCGTATAGAAACGGCACTTCACAGCGTCGTCAACATGATTGAGAAGACACTAAATGGCAAAGAATATACCAGTGCTGCGTTTCTTGATATCGAAAGAGCTTTCAATTATGGGAATAATGAAGCAGTAAGAACAGCTCTTGTAGACAACAAGGCCGATAATTCAAAAACAGATTGGATTATGTGCAAGTTGAAGAACAGGCAGATGAAATCCGAACTGGCATGAGTACAGATGATAGTATCCACATCAAGGGGCACCCCACAGGGTGGTGTTCTCTCACCACTTCTCGGGGTGTTGGTTATGAACACAATCCTCCTTACTCTCAAACACTGTGGAGTAAAGGTAGTAGCCTATGCTGACGAACGTGCGCTATTAGCGACAGGTAAATTCTTATCCACTATCAGCGAACAGATCGAATATGCTCTTTCTAAAGTTAGTAGATGGGCTAGAAAGTGTGGTCTGATGGTTAACCCATCAAATCATCCTTTAAACAAAAGGAAAATGCCAAGTTTCAAGAAAAATTTCAAATCAGGCAAAGTATATTGGTGTGATTCTAGACAGAAAATTAAGCTGGAATCATAACACTCGGGAAAGAGCTAAAAAAGGAATGATTGCATTCTATTCTTTTAATAGATTTTTTGGGAAATCTTGGGGACCGAGTCCAAAAATTATCATATGGATGTACTTGGCAATAATCAGACCAATATTAACATACGATAATTTGGTCTGGTGGAATGCAATTGAAAAAAGAACAAATCTTAAAATCCTGACAAAAGTACAGAGACTAGGGTGCATTAGAAGTACGGGCGTCATGAGATCCACGCCAACCGCAGGGCTAGAGGCGATACTCAACCTGAAAGCCCTAGATCTTTTCGTACAAGGATCCGCGGCATATAGCGCCTTAAGGCTAAACCAGCCTAAAACCTGGAAAAACAGCACGATTCTTCAGAAACATCTGGGTGATAGTATTATTAAAGACTATAAAACACCCGAACTTGACTTTCATAAACCATTTAAAACTGCCATTCCAATGCAGAGAAGAACGGACGAACAACCAACCCAACACCAGTGAGTGGGCGATAGCAATCTATACCGATGGTTCCAAAATACACACTGGTGTTGGGACAGGCTTTTTCTCGGCATCTCTTGAGTTAAATAACTCAATTAGGCTCCCAGATTATAGTAGTGTCTTCCGATCGGAGGTCCTGGCAGTGAAAACAGCTGCTAGACAGGTAACGATGATGGCGCTACCACGGGCTGATATCACCTTTTATATAGATAGCCAAGCGGAATTAAAAGCGATTTCGGCCACTGTGATATAATCGAAACTTGTTTCTTCTCCCCGTAAAGAGCTAAAGTTTTTTGGTACGCAACACAATGTTAGACTCTGCTGGTTACCGGGGCACAGCGGTATACGGCGTAACGAAAACGCCGATGAGTTGGCAAGACAGGGATCAGCGCTTGACGTCATTCAAGCAGAGCTGGTAAATATCCCACCCTTTTACATTAAACAGAAAATTTCTGACAGGATCCTAAAGAAATCCAACACAAGGTGGAGCCTACTCGACACTTGTGATACTCCCAGGAAAATATGGCCATGCTTCAACAAGCAGAGGGCAGACAAAATTATGCAACTCAACAAGAGATCCCTTCATTCTCTTGTAAGCATAATCACTGGACATAACCTGCTGTGATATCATAAATTCAAAATGAAGCTCAGTACAAACGACATATGCAGGGGATATGGTGACGAAGAGGTGCATGAGGACACCTCACACTTTCTCTGCCACTGGCCTGCACTCTGTCGCACGAGAAAGAAGCTGTTAGGCAGGTAGTTCTTCAATAATTTGGAAGAGCTCTCTAATATTTCAGGAATTAACATATCGAAATTCATCAATGGCTCCAAATGGCTTGACTGATTCAGAAGACACAGGTTTATATCGGAAAAGAGTGAGTACACTCCGATAACACAATGGATCTACATTTATCTAAGTGTGACGATAACGTCATCAATTGTCAGCCCAATTACCTAACCTAACCTAACGTTAGCCAGCCTGGGCAATGCAAAGTACTTCACTCAGTTAGATATTACTTCGGGAATCCACCAAATCTCAATCAAATTGTCAGACATCCTGAAAACAGCGTTCTCTACTATGTACGCTAAGTACGAGTTCACGAGTTTACCCTTTGGACTGAAAAACGCCCCAGCTATTTGCTAGCGAATGAAACCCTACATTGGTAAAATTTGCTATGTGTACATTGATGACATAATTGTCTTTGGGGATAGCGAAGAAGGTCATCTGAAAAATTAAGATCTTGTTTTGACGACACTGGAAAAGGCTAAATTAAAAGTCAACCTTGAGAAGACACGTTTCATGTCAACTGAGTTAGAATTCTTAGGTTTTGTTATCACACCTGATGGTATACGCCCTGCCACAAAAGAAGTGAGATCCATACAAAATATATAGCCTTCCGAAATTTAAAAGAGCTAAAGTCCTTTCTAGGTTTGACTTCTTATTACATGAAATTCAGTCAGGACTACGCGAAGGTGGCTAAGTCTCTGACTTACCATACCAGAGGGGAAGATTCTCAGGTTAAGGCGAGCCAATCAAAGAGGGTACCAATTGATTTAGACGATAACGGTATGAGGGATTTTTGCGACCTAAAACCACTCCTAACTTCTGCTGAAGTACTGGTCCCTGATTTTAGCATTCCCTAATCTTACCACCGATACCTCCAAATATGCTATTGGTGCAGGGTTATCACAGGGTGAATTGGGAAAAGATAACCCAGTCGCGCACATCTCGCGTTAACGCTATAAATGAAAAAGAGATGTTAGCGATCGTTTGGGCTTTGACAATCTTCGCTCCAACTTGCAAATTCGAATATATACCGACCATCAGCCTCTCACTTTTGCTTTAGGGAACCGCAAATATAACGCGAAACTTAAGCGATGAAAGCAAGAATCGAGGAGTCTAACAGCGATTGGTTTACCGCCCGGGTAAATCTAATGTCGTGGCTGATGCTCTCTCCAGGCTGAAAATACAAAAAAAAAATCACTTAACCGGTTCAGATAATACTAAATCAGGGATTCAAGTGAATATGATAGAACATCCCTTCTCAACCGAGTGCTCAGTAATGGAAATAGCCTCTACGGAAACTCCAATTGGAGAAACAACGTCCACTGAATCTGCCGCTGAAAACGCACACAGTGCAGAACAGGACTCAACTGATTTGATTCCACATGTTGAAGTACCCCTCAATGTATTTCGTATTCAAATAATCATTCAAGTTGCAAAGGGTTGTGAGACTTCGAGGAACTTCACCCTGGCTATTCTAGACACTACATTGCGGTTGAGTACTTGAACGAGGAAGCCTTGACGAATATACTAAAATTACAGCCGAACATTATAAACGGCATTAAAATTCCGGAAACTTGGATGGTATTATTACAAAAGGTTTATTTGGAAACTTTTGTCAGTTATAAAATTAGTCTCACTCAGAGACTTGTCTAAGATGTCAAGGAAGAAAATCATGTATGGGAACTTATAAGCAAAGAGCACAGGCGAGCCCACCGAAACGCTGGACTTTTTTTTGTGGGGCTACGCGAAAGACCGTGCTTATGAGTGGTCGAAAATTACCTCAAATGAATCGATGCTTGCAACAATTCGCGTGGTGGTCATTTAGATGTAGTATTTCACACATAATGTCAACGTTCAAACTTTATAATAAAAAAGAAATATCATGAAAAATAATATTTTATATGTGTTTTATTTAAGTTTACTTTTGACGCCGAAAAAAGGGTAACCCATTATTATCTTATAAAGAGTGACAGCTTAACATTGATATAAATTCAATAAATAAAAGCTAACAGTATTTTGTTTAATAGTTAAGATATGAGGTTATGAACAGTTATAATTAAATAATAAACTAATAAATTAATTCAACATTCACAATTTTTAATTTCAGTTATTTTTCATATACTCGTACATATATATATTATAAATGAAGCATTATTTTAATTAAAATAAAATACACGACTGGATCGTACAAACTTGCTCTTGTAGCTAACAACTGTTGGTAGGTAGCAAGCCTATTTAGTTATCCTATGCAGATTTAAAGCCCATGTAGGTTATATTACCTTGATTCTTAATGTAATGAAATGTCGAATGTATGATTCAAGGAATAGTTAAATAGGTACCTAAAAATGTATATTTAAATGGATTTGAATTATGTAAATTAGGAGGGTAATAATGTAAATATGGACAAGTATATACATGTATACGAGTATAATGAAAGTGAATGGTGTATAGGTGGGAAAAAGTCGTTTCTTAAACTTATTTAAACTGCCAAAACCATCACTTTAATCGGTTTTTCGAAAAAACGAAGAACGCTATTAGATGCCACGGATCAATGAAAATTTTATAAAAAAAAGTATCTTGAAAATTGTAGAACGGGTTTTGTTGAAATCCTGTTTTTTATTTTTGCGATTTTTTAGAGACTATTAATATTCATGTGAATAGAAAATTTAAAATTATTTTTTTTTATTAGTTTTAAAAATATTGATTTTTCAAAAAAAAAATACTAAATTATTTTAATTAAAAAATAAAGTTTTTTCAAAATTTTTATATGCAAAATTAATTAAGCTATTTAGATCTTCTCAGATATAAAATTTGACGGAAATCCAAAATACCGTTACCGAGAAACCCAAAAATTAAAAAAAAAACTGTAAAATATGAAAGGTACGGTTAATAGACTTTTCATGTAAACTTGGTTCATTTCAAATGATAGCTATTACCAACGAAAAAATTCTCAAAAATTTTTATCAAAATCGTTGGAGCCGTTTTAGAGAAAAATAAGATTTTCCTTCATGGTCATATGGCAGGTCCCGTTATATTTAGGCCTAAAAATAAAATTTCAATTTACCCTCTGAGGAATGCCAAAATAATCACACATACCAAATTTGAAGGTAATCGCTTAAGCCGTTTAGGCTGTAGCTCGTTATACATACAGACGGACAGACTGACAGACAGAAAAACAGACATTTTTTGGCGATCACTTTTTTAGGCTTCTCTATGATCATAATGTCATGTTTGATTGTTAGAATTTTTTTTTACGAATGCATAACTAGCCTTATAGTACCTATAATCGCAAGTAAAAGGTATATACATAATAATTTTCTTTTGAATATTTTCTGTATGGTAAAACTCTACCTTACTGGCTAGAAAGATAGATTTTAAGTTTATTTCGGGTTTCAGTTTCTTCCAATTTTTTGGTTAAAATTGAATTTATTTCATTTGTTAACACATTATTTTGCGCCTTAAGTTTGTCCTCCAATTTTTCCACATTTCGCTGTTATCCTCAAAGCTTTTTTCGGATTTTTGAGAGGAGAGTGTGAGTTGAGCGGTGAATTTAATTTTCGAACACTAATGCCAGAACAGTTTGCCATATTCGTGATATAATTAAAATAAAAATTGTCAGGAATTTAAGTTTGTTTTTATTTAATATTACTTAAGTGGAGCAACGTTTAAGAAACACCAATGAAAATCATTTCACGTGTATTTAAAATTATTTGAGATGAGAATAAGAGAAAACTTTACTATGGAAAAAACTTGAATAAAGGTGAGCCAAATTAATGCATAACTTGCCTTATAGTGCCTATAATCGCAAGTAAAAGGTATATACATAATAATTTTCTTTTGAATATTTACTTTATGGTAAAACTCTACTTTACTGGCTAGAAAGATAGATTTTAAGTTTATTTCGGAATATTTTGACATTTTCAAGTGCCCTTATATCTCTCGCTGAAGAGTTCCAAAGCTGTAAAGCATTTACAAAGAACTGTCGTTCTGATGTAAGACAGGTGTGTCTTGGAATGCCAAAAGTACATAGTCTGTTAGAGTTAGATAAATGTAGACGATAGAAGAGATATTGTGGTTGATGCATTTGTTTTATGTTAAAGAGCAAAAGGAGGGTTCGGTACTGTAACAAGTGTTTGAATTGCATTTTGTATAAGCTATAAGCAAACTCAGACACATGATCGTATCTTTTAAGACCATAAATATATCTGATCGTGTGGTTGAAAGAAACATCAAGTTTACGGAGACTCACAGCATCACACTTAGTGTAAATTTCGCAGCCATATGTGAGAAGAGGAATAATCAATTTATAAGCTAACATTTTTCGAGTTTTTATAGGAGTTAAAAATTGAGAATTCCGAAGCACTCTAAGGGATCCATAAACTTTGCCTACAACAACATTTATTTGATTATCCCATGATAATGAAGTGTTAAAAATTACCCCTAAGTTCTTAGCTGTTTTCACGAAATCAATAGATATATTATTAAGATAAAGGCGAGGAAAAAAAAAGTATCAATAGGTTTCCTAGAAACAAATAAACATTTGGTTTTAGATGGGTTTAGAGACAGACCATTACGTTGAGACCAAATATATATGCCTTGAAGAACCTGGTTTATGTTATTAGCAACATTTTCTATTAGACCAAGAGGGCACTTATGGCACACCTTTAGAGACTGGCAATAATGATGAGACATTATTGGAAGCGCAAACGGCCTGTTTTCTTTCACTAAGATACGAGAACAGAAGATTGGCTGAATGTGACGAAAAGTTATGCTGAGTTATAAGTTTGTGTTCTAGTAGTCTGTGGTTAATAGTGTCGAAATCATCGGTAACATCAATGGGTACTGCCATGCAACAATGCATTGGACATAAAACTGAATTTTGGAAAGAAAGGTCAGAATAGCAATGGGTCGAAAGTCTTTGCCATTTGAAGTTTTAGATATCGGAACTATATTTGCTTGCTTCCAGATTTTGGGGAAGATGCCTGTTAATAAAATAGTTTTAAACATGTGTTTTATATAAGGAAGAACATGTGGAAGTAAAAAACCGGGTATAAACCATCCAATCCATCTGTATTTGACTTAGTCAGCATAAAGCTCTCGACGACATCCGTACAATCAATCCTCGATAATTCAAATCCTCTTCTTAAATCAGAAGAACGGTTCTCATTAAGATTCTCAGTGATATCTGTTGCTGAAGAAGTAGGCAGCTTTAATAAACTCTTGTTTAGTTCGTTACAATCAATTTCATAACAATCATTAGCTATTTTTTCCCGACCGTTAATAGCTTAGTTAAGACGATTATTGAAAACCTTAGTTTTTTCTGTTCTTATTTTACCGACAACTTTATTACGTAGCCTACGAAATGCTCTATGTAATTCTTCTAACCTTAATCTTTCCGTCGATAGTAAGCCTGATTTCGCTGAAGCATAAGCAAAGATATATCCGGCGAAATCCACGGTGGATTTAGATAAGTCAATATTTTTTCTCGTAGAGGAACATGAGAGTTAAAAAGGTGCACCATATTAGATTGAAAGAAATCGGCTTGATCTGTGGACGAGGTCATATAATAAATTCTATCCCATTCAATCATATACACATTTTTTTCCAGTTCTAAATAGTTTGTGTGCATAAAGTCTCGATATTGGAAACTTCCTGTATGATTTAGTATATAGAACTTGAATGTAAGAAATATCATATCATATTTCGAAAAAGCCGGAGCGATAATTGGTCATAGGAAAGGACTTCATTAATATTGCTTACAAAAAAGACATCAAGCAGTGAGCTGTTGGCATTAGTAAAATGAGTTGGTCTAGATACGTTAACGGACATCATATTAAACGAACTCATACTGTCAGTTATGATAGATTCGTTCAAGAGGTTACTATTAATGTCGCCACACAAAATGATTTGTGGTGAGGTAAGCGATATTTCTTCCATTAAATGTATAAGAGATGCCAGATTAACATTTCTATTCGCTCTGTAAACAGTGCCCAGTAAAAGCTTATCTTCACCATTTACAATATCAATAAAAATATACTGCACATTGCTACCAGGACTAGACATACATTTCAACCTACAAGTAATACCATCGCGAATATAAACCGCAACGCCACCCTTTCTGTAACCTCTATCAGCTCCATACAGTCTGTAACCGTTAAACTGAAACAAAGTACTTGGAAAATTAATGGGAAACCAGGTTTCAGAGACAAAAATAGCATCAACTCCAGAAACCTCAAAAACGTATCTAAATTCATCGATTTTTTTTCGTAGGCTTTGAGCGCTTAAATGACAAACATATACTTCTAATATTTACCCCAAAATCAAGGGATCACTTACACAAGAAGAGCTCATTATAATTTTTCAAAGATAGTATTAAGTTAAAAAAAAGAGAAATTTACGATAATAGATAGTTCTAATAATATAAATAACATATAAATATAAAGTATTGAAAATAGTGGAAAAGAAAGAAGGAAATAAGAGAAAAAAATATAATTAAAATATATGATAAAAATAATTAATGTAGTTTGCAATAAATAAGAATTAAATAATAGGATGACCCTTAAAAAGTCTTCATTCTCCTCAATTAAAACCGCACTTTCGTCAGGTAGATGCTTTACATAACCCAGACCTCTCATCGTAAACACCGACACAAGTTTCTGTTGTTTTTTTAATTTTTAAGCCGATTGCAATAATAAGTTGTTTTTCAAGCATTCGCGGAGAAAGATCGGGCTTTCAGTTTTCGTCTCAAAGTTGGCGTCGCGCAAGCTAAGTGGCTTATTGTTATTTTGTTTACGGGCAGCAATAGATCTAAGTATGGTGTTTTTATCAAATGGTGAATTTTATTTATTTATTATTAAATTAAAAGTTTTATCATTTGTTTTAAATTAGGTAATGTTGCGATGTGCAATAATATTAAAATTTATTGGATTTACAAATCTAATAGTAAATTTAAAGAAATCGTTACGAGCCTGTATGTTGTTATGACCCATGTTATTATTATTTTTTTTGGAAAATCAAAATGTATTGAAAAATGATTTGCCTACAAAACAACATCATATGCATGGATAACTCCAACGTTTTGATTAAAATTTAAATTAGTTAGGTAGTGCATACTTATTTACATTTACATCCGTTAACATATTTTGCAAAATAATTACCGATGCTAAAACATAATCTATAATCAACTTATCATCTACCTACATTTTACTTGCGATTATATAAGGCAAGTTATGCATTCGTCAAAAAAAAAGTTTTGAGATAACAATCAAACGTGACATTACGATTATAGCGAAGACGAAAAAAGATGGTCTAAACATTCTGTCCGTCTATACGTATGTCTGTCTGTCAGTCTGTCTGTATCTATGTTTAGAAACCTACAGCCCAAACGGGTGGGCCGAATTGCTTCAAACTTGGTCTATGGAGTGTTTTAGGTATTGTGCAGAGGGGAAATTGAATTTTTTTTTTAGCTCAGAATATAACGGTACCTGCCGTATAAAATTCAATATTTCGAAAACGGGTGGGCGATTTTTTCTGAAATTTTCTTTTTAAATTTATATTATTAAATATTTATAATGTTCATACATTCTAGAAAATTTGAGAAATTTCTATATAAAAAATTAAGTAAAAAACGACTTTAAAAATACTTTTATCCATTTCCATTAAGAATATTTTGCATATAATGTGATCGAATATAAGACCAAGTACGTGCGATCCAGTCATGCATTTTATTTTTTTAAAACCACACTGAATTATAAAATTCAAGGAATAGGTACATGAGTATGTAGGCACCTACGTACAATGTATATTTAAGTCTAGATTATGGATTTTAATCATGTAACTTAGGAGGGTAATGTATACCTATACCTACATAGACGGAACCTATGTAGGTAAATATGTACATACCGTGAATATCAAAAGTAAGTAACCACCCATATGGTTTGTTGAATAATATACGATATAAACAACAAATTAAAGAAAAATCGATTTCCAACAATATAAAACAAAAGGTTCATTATAGCAGTAAATCAAAATAAACATAAAAATTCAAAATAAATCTAATTTTCACTAATAAAAAAACATATTCCATATTTTACGCGTCAAAAGTAAATAAACATCTGTTATTTCTTTAATAAATATATTCAATTAGTACTTCGTTTGGCTCTCCTTAGACTTTATAACTTCTTTAACTCTACCTGGTATGGATAGAACAAAGTTATTTGTAACATCAGTACATATTTGGGACCATTCTTCAACTAAAGCCTTTTTTATTAAATCTTCTTTGATTTCTATAGTCCTTTTACGAATTTGAGTGGTGATTGTGAGGGTGATCGTGGTGTTTTGGAGTTCGATAAAGCACCAATTCTTTAACGAGCCGCGAGGTATCCTTAGGATCATTGTCTTGTTGAAAGATCCAATTGCTAAGCAAACCTAATTTGTCTACGCTCGGTTGCACGTTATTCTTTAGGATGTTAAGATAGTCTTGCTTATTCATTGTTCTTTTAATGAAGACAAGATTTCCGATCCCAGACGCCGCTATACTCCCCCACACCTTCACTGAAGCACCAACATGTTTCACTGTGTTTCTTACATTTTGTTCACTAAAGTCTTTATTTAGCTTTTTAGCTTTTTTAGTTGTCAAGTACGTTTGAAATTTTCCAATGTTTTAATTTTTTTCAAATTTATCAATATTTTTTTCACTGAAACAAGGTTTCTAAACAAGGTTATTAACAATTTAGCCATTTTCCCTATATGATGTTCCTTTTTCTTCAAATCCACAATACATTTTTGCGTTTCCAATGAAATTTCACTTCTCATTGATAAAAAGTAATTTTGCTCTACTGTTAAGCTTTTAAACACCTACAGCTTACAATCTAATACTACGTTTTCACCTACCACTTAATCCAGATTTAAGTAGATTAACCATAAAACCTCTTTGAAATCTTCTAAATCTTGAAGATTTCCCATACAAATTTTAATCTCCTTAAATAAAGATTAGAAATTAATCTCGTTGAAATCTTCTTCGAAGTAGAAGATTCGCAAAAGAAACAAACCTTATTTCATAGAACGCGCCTATTCTAACGTCATATTTTCTCCATTGACATTCAATAAAAAAAAAACTGTCCAACATTATTTAATTTGTTTTTGTCTTTTATAATTTTTCGTTGCCTTCAAATTCTGTTTTTGTTTATAAATAATTATAAAAATAAAAATGCAATTAAGCTACAAAGACCAAAGCGGTAGGTGCCTCGAATTTTTAATGGAAAATATTTTAGCTATCCTACAGTAATACTTTGAAGTTGTTCTTTCCCAAATATATAAAAACGAAAACCGCGCAAAGGCGATTACAGTATTTATGTAAATTATATCTATATGCTGTAAGATGTTGGGATAACAATATTGTAAGGTTATTACTCATTTTTATTTATTGAAATTAAATTTGTTCACTGCACCGAAATTATTATTCTTCTTCCCAATTATTTTGTTTTGTCTTGTTGTATTACCTTTTGAATGACAATTCATAGTGAAAACGTCAAACTAATCTTTTTATCACTGGTGAAAACACTTGAAGATTAATTTTTAATCTTTAGGTGAAAACGTAGCATAAGGTGATGTAAAAAGAAAGATTTACCTCCACCGCCAAACCTTTTAAGTTTTGTTTATATTTTATTAGTGACAAATGTACTAGTTTTATTTTGAATTTTTATTTTTATTTACTGCTAATAAATAACGCCTTTGTTTTATATAATTGGAATTCCATTTATGATTATTTATTTTTATTAAATTGTATATTATTCAATTAATCATATGAGGGGTTTTTTCTCACTTTTGACACTCACAGTACCTATATAATAAAATTGAAGGATGTAAGTGGTAGGTACCTATATAAATATATGTACATAATCTTATATGATTGGTGAAATATACATAATATTCATGTGATTTTTAAAGATATGTACATTTAAATGAATGATAACCTATATGATACCTATTATATAATATGTATGTTTTCAGTAACGGAAAAATCAAATAAGCCGTGTTCCAGAAAATCGTGAACCATAACCATTTTTCCAAAAAAAAAAAAAAAAAACGATTACTACCTTTTCACTTCCACTAATTTTTTTCAAGATTTACCTTTTTTGGCATAATAAAATGTACCGTTATTTTTGGTCTCAAAAAATGCAAAAAACCTATGGGCATATACCTCTAACCGAAACAACATTATTATTACCAAGATTGAAGAAAATCTATGCACGCGTTTAGGCGGTGGACTCACAGACAGACAGACAGATAGACGGAATCGTAATGTAGAGTTTGATCAAAATCCCGAGCTAAATTTGTTTACCAATCCAAAACTTGCCATATATGTATGTAGGTAGTATCTCGCAAGTAAAAAGTTATACACATTCTTTTCAATCGAAAATGCAAAAAAATGCATTCTTAATAGGTATAGGTAAAATGAAAAAGTTATCTCATAAAATTTATTTTTTAAATGTTAGTAGGTACCTATACCTACCTACATTGGTATCATATTAGAAAAACGTAAATTTATTGTTTTAATATGGATATGTAGGAATAAATAATATTTATACGTTGGTAGTACTTAATTTAGCTCTTTAATTTTTACTCCAATACGGTCTGAACCTGAATTTAAATAACAAGCATTGTAGGTATTTAAATATCTTATTTAATGTACCTACATAGGTACATACCTACCTATCTTCAATGCCACAACACTTTTATCAGACAAAAAGGGTTTATTTAAATTCATAGCTAGGTAGGTATTTAAAAATTGCTTGAATTACACTCATCACAACTCAATTACTTATCTACGGCACCAATTAAACTGAATTTAATATTTTTTTTAAAACTCAAAACAAACCGGCGGACAAATTTATTTTCAAACAAATTTATTGCCGAAACAAAAAGTGCAGTAAAAAAAACTGTTTTTTTTAACACAACACGAACACGCGGAAAACATTTAATCCACATATACCTATATATATAATTATAATAATGCCAAAACCAAAATTATGTCGAACGGGATACAATTCTTACAAAAATCTTTATACATGCATATGTATGTATGTAGGTAGATTCTCCAATTTTAAATAAATGTGAGGAAAGAAAAATACACAAAAAAAGATATATTTTCTTTTCTCTTGCTTTAACTTTAGAAAATGTTAAAGCATATGCATTCTTCTCCCTTTTGGTTTTCATTTAAAAAGGTATAATTTTTTCTCTTGCTTTAACTTTAGAAAATGTTAAAGCATATGCATTCTACTCCCTCTTGGTTTTCAATTAGGCTATACACATTTTGCAAATGAGCCCAAGATAGTAATTCTTATAGAATCTACCAGGTGGCTCACCGGACGTTCCTCTTCATGATAGTACTATAGAGATATATATACAATGCTATAACTTCTTTATATGGCAATGCAATTGATGAACAAAAAAACCTGCATTGGGTTGGATCTGATTATGTGGGCTCGGTGGCGTGATGCGTAGTGCGTTGGCTTCTAGGCAAAGCTTGGTCATTGTTCAATACACGATGAAGGTACAAGAAGTTTTTTAATTCAAATGAAAAAGTAGACCAGCACCACTAGAGCATAGGAATCTGATGATCCGACCTTGGCAAGTCGTGAAATAGCTATAATTCCAGCCAAAAATAATTGAGAAAAACCTGGTGGTTGGTAGCACACTCAAGTTGTTTTTGGTCATAAAGTCATTAAAAATAATACAAGAAGTACTTTGAAAGCAAGTATGTAATCATACTAAAACTGAACATTGTCGGTTTACTCCTATTAGACATCCATTTAATAGTATATATATAATATATGAAAATGACTTTGTGAATGATCATTTTGTTTTCTTTTGTGAGTGAAGATTTTCAATTTATGAAGGGATAAAGCATCTTGATTGCAATACTCATTTTCTTTAAGGTACTGTTAATATGTTGTTGAAAAGTTTACTTTGTATCAAGGTGGACTCCAAGATACCTTATTGTTTGCGCCCACGCTTTTGTGATACCTTTTTTTTGAATCTGACAGCTGGGAAGAAAGCAAGCTTTTCTCTTTCGTGTAAAAAAGATGGCTTTGCATTTTTCCCACATTCAGCTTAATTTTACATTTATGATAATATTCTTCTTGTATTCTAATCGCATTCTTAGATTCACCTCAATTTTGAGGCAAATTCATGCGGCGCAAACACTGCAGTGTCATCAGCAAAAATTGCAGCTTGACACTACGATATTCTAGGAAAACATGAAGTGTAAAGATTGTTAAAGGCTGGGCCAAGGACTCAGCATTAGGGCACACCAGAACCAAAACACAACATATTGGAAACACCACAGTTAACATGAACCTGAAAACATCTAATGACGAAGAAACTTTGGACAATTTTACGCAAAAATAAGGGAAATTTAAATTGAATCATTTTATATACTATTCCATTATGCAACACAGAATCAAATGCTTTTTCAATATCAAATAATATCAATCAATATAATTCCCAGTGAACGATATTCTAAAATGTGGTTACAATTTTTTTCACCTCATGCGAGGTGCTGTGATAGCTTCGAAAACCAAATTGGATGTCAGGGAAAATGTCTTTTTCTAAAATTATTTTTAGTATTTTTCCTTAACGATTTTTTCATAAACTTTATTTATGTTGCTTAATAAACTAATTGGCCTGTAACTTTCAGCTTTATCTAAAAATTTTCCACCTTCCAGTAAAGGAACAACCTTTGCTTTCTTCCAAGAATATATCCATAAAAAAGGTGAACCGTATTCTCCCTCTACCTAACGACCGATTTCCGTCCCTTCTTTCGAAGGACTGGAAGTATGTATTTCGAAGCAATAGATCCACTGGTAATCTGATGGTATATCACACAGAACAGAGGATGAACTCTTTGCATCGATTTTCAGAAAGTGAGGTTATTGCGCTTGATATATTAAAAGCATTTCGTAGAGTTTGTCATCAAGATCTCTTATCGATAAGGCTTGCCTTTTGTTTCGATCACTTTCTTCTGATGACTTACATTTCGCATTGCACAATACAAGTTGTGTTGGACGGATTCAAGTCCGATATTCATAAAATAAATGCTGGTGTGATCCAGGACTCCGTATTGTCTCCGAATCTGTTCTTAATATTCATTATTGATCTACTCTATAAAACTGTTAATCCATTAAATTGTTTTGCAGATGATAGCACTTTCAGCTTTTCATATTCACTTCCTGATTCACGCCAATGTTCTTCTTATGTGGAACTAAAACAGAAAAGTATGACAAGATCATTAAATTCTAATCATTGTGCAATTCGGAAAAGTATCCGCGCAGAATTTAATGCTTCAAAACCCAATGATGTTTCTGTTTACTCGCATTAAAATAAAACTAACTCTCTACGCCACTGTTGATGGGTGATTTTTATATTGAGGAAACCGAACAACTCTCTATTCTTGGTATTCACTTCACAAATCATCTACTTTATAACGATCACATATTTGAAGTCGCCAAAAACGCTGCCAAATGGTTAGGATTCCTCATAGAGCTGTGTCAATCGTTCATTTTTAAAGATTCAATCGTTCAAATGTCGTTCATTTCAAAGATTCGGTCTTTTCAATCGTTCATTTTTTCAATCAATCATTTGTTACAGTTGCGACCCATATGGAAACATTTTTGAATTGAAACTATCATATGGTTTGATGTGTGTGAAGTCAATCAATCTATTACTTTCATTCAACAGATATACATATGTATGTGCATATGTAATGTGGTTGATCCGAATGTTTGTGAAATTTAACTGATGCTTTAAAAAAAAAATTAGGAACAAAATTGGTAAAAATACACATACATTTGTTTAAAGGTATTTCTTTAGTTTCGAGTAAGCAAACCATTAACCCATAAACATTATGGGAAAATAAAGAGAATATCTAATACATACATATTTCATTTCCATTCAGTTTCGTTCGTTCCTTAGAACGATAGAATGTAGTGAAAAGTGAAACCAATCAATTTTGATTGTAAATAAGTGGAATGAACGAAATATGATTGCCTTGCGTTCAATCGTTTGATTGAAACTGTAGTATAGTGTAAAACGGTTGGTATTGAAATTGATTGATTCGATTTACTTACTTTGATTGCAATCAATCAATCTTTTTAATGAACGGGTCATAAAGATCGAATCAATCACGATTGACACAGCTCTAATTCCTCAGAAGACGCAAACATTTTTTCCCCGTCCGATCAAGCTGCCCTTGTAAAGACAGGTGCTCCAATTCAAAGCAGAGCCTTAAGAATGATAGGTGACACGTCTATAACAGAATCACAGAAAACCGACTTAGCGTTTATAGACTATCATTGTTTCATAGGTTCTACTACAATCAGTGTTCAGACGAAATAACTATGTACTCTTAAAAAGTTCAACACTAATGCTCACACTTATAGGAATGTTCATCAGTTTAAGCCTAATTTCACACGTACCGCCAAATACTGAGATTCTTTCTTCATCCGCACTATGCGAATATGGACTGCATTACCAGGCTCTGCTTTTCCCTCTTATTTTGCAAATTTGATTTGCAGGAGTGTCTGCTTTTAAACCCTTCCCTTTTTTCTTAATACCCGATTTCCCGGATTTCCGCAAAATAAAAAAATATCGTGCCACTTTTTTCAAAGGAGCGTTCCATTATCGTGCCATAATAAATAAAATGCACGACTGGATCGCACGGACTTACTCTTATGTTCGATCACATCGAATGCAAAAGATTTCTGCTAAGAATCTAAATATATATTTAAAGCAGTTTTTTACTTCATTTTTTATATATACAAAATATCTTCAATTTTTTTCTAAAAAAAATTGGTATGACAGTCTTAAATATTATTATATAAACTTAAAAACAAAATATTAAATCGGCTTAATGAAAGAAAAAATAATTCAAAATTCTGAAATAAATACTTAAACTAATTTAAGCTAAAAAAAAGGACGCCATTTTATTTGTTAGATAAATTTAAATTTATGAGAAAAAAAATTTAAAAATCTGTGGAGCGGTTTTTGAGAAAAAATTTTTTTTCTTAACCTTCTGAAAAAATATTTCAAAAAAAAAATTCAAAAACGCCAATTCATAGGTATTCAATAAATACATATAAATATATTTTTTGAAAAAAATTTAATGAGCTGTTTTCGAAATATAAATTAAAAATTTTTTTTTTTTAATGATTTTAAACATACAAAGATATGCTTATTAAAAATATTGGTAGGCGGTATAATTTGAGCAACCTAAACTTATATACGTGTGAAATTTCGAAAGAATCGGTTGAGCCGTTTATGAGATAGTCATAAAGAAAGTACTGTTTTCGTAGCTAAAAAGCCGCACTGATTTTTTTTTATCAAAATCGTTAGAGCCGTTTCCGAGAAAAAGAGGTTTGAACGTAACGGTTATATGGCAGGTACCGTTATTTCTTGAGCTAAAAAAAAAATTGAATTTCCCCTCTGTACAATACCTAAAAAACTCTATATACCAAGTTTGAAACAATTCGGCCCACCCGTTTGGGCTGTAGGTGGCTATACATACATACAGACAGACTGACAGACTGGCAGACTGACAGACTGACAGTCTGACAGTCTGACAGACTGACAGACTGACAGACCGACAGACTGACAGACTGACAGACTGACAGACTGACAGACTGACAGACTGACAGACTGACAGACTGACAGACTGACAGACTGACAGACTGACAGACTGACAGACTGACAGACTGACAGACTGACAGACTGACAGACTGACAGACTGACAGACTGACAGACTGACAGACTGACAGACTGACAGACTGACAGACTGACAGACTGACAGACTGACAGACTGACAGACTGACAGACTGACAGACTGACAGACTGACAGACTGACAGACTGACAGACTGACAGACTGACAGACTGACAGACTGACAGACTGACAGACTGACAGACTGACAGACTGACAGACTGACAGACTGACAGACTGACAGACTGACAGACTGACAGACTGACAGACTGACAGACTGACAGACTGACAGACTGACAGACTGACAGACTGACAGACTGACAGACTGACAGACTGACAGACTGACAGACTGACAGACTGACAGACTGACAGACTGACAGACTGACAGACTGACAGACTGACAGACTGACAGACTGACAGACTGACAGACTGACAGACTGACAGACTGACAGACTGACAGACTGACAGACTGACAGACTGACAGACTGACAGACTGACAGACTGACAGACTGACAGACTGACAGACTGACAGACTGACAGACTGACAGACTGACAGACTGACAGACTGACAGACTGACAGACTGACAGACTGACAGACTGACAGACTGACAGACTGACAGACTGACAGACTGACAGACTGACAGACTGACAGACTGACAGACTGACAGACTGACAGACTGACAGACTGACAGACTGACAGACTGACAGACTGACAGACTGACAGACTGACAGACTGACAGACTGACAGACTGACAGACTGACAGACTGACAGACTGACAGACTGACAGACTGACAGACTGACAGACTGACAGACTGACAGACTGACAGACTGACAGACTGACAGACTGACAGACTGACAGACTGACAGACTGACAGACTGACAGACTGACAGACTGACAGACTGACAGACTGACAGACTGACAGACTGACAGACTGACAGACTGACAGACTGACAGACTGACAGACTGACAGACTGACAGACTGACAGACTGACAGACTGACAGACTGACAGACTGACAGACTGACAGACTGACAGACTGACAGACTGACAGACTGACAGACTGACAGACTGACAGACTGACAGACTGACAGACTGACAGACTGACAGACTGACAGACTGACAGACTGACAGACTGACAGACTGACAGACTGACAGACTGACAGACTGACAGACTGACAGACTGACAGACTGACAGACTGACAGACTGACAGACTGACAGACTGACAGACTGACAGACTGACAGACTGACAGACTGACAGACTGACAGACTGACAGACTGACAGACTGACAGACTGACAGACTGACAGACTGACAGACTGACAGACTGACAGACTGACAGACTGACAGACTGACAGACTGACAGACTGACAGACTGACAGACTGACAGACTGACAGACTGACAGACTGACAGACTGACAGACTGACAGACTGACAGACTGACAGACTGACAGACTGACAGACTGACAGACTGACAGACTGACAGACTGACAGACTGACAGACTGACAGACTGACAGACTGACAGACTGACAGACTGACAGACTGACAGACTGACAGACTGACAGACTGACTGACAGACTGACAGACTGACAGACTGACAGACTGACAGACTGACAGACTGACAGACTGACAGACTGACAGACTGACAGACTGACAGACTGACAGACTGACAGACTGACAGACTGACAGACTGACAGACTGACAGGACTGACAGACTGACAGACTGACAGACTGACAGACTGACAGACTGACAGACTGACAGACTGACAGACTGACAGACTGACAGACTGACAGACTGACAGACTGACAGACTGACAGACTGACAGACTGACAGACTGACAGACTGACAGACTGACAGACTGACAGACTGACAGACTGACAGACTGACCAGACTGACAGACTGACAGACTGACAGACTGACAGACTGACAGACTGACAGACTGACAGACTGACAGACTGACAGACTGACAGACTGACAGACTGACAGACTGACAGACTGACAGACTGACAGACTGACAGACTGACAGACTGACAGACTGACAGACTGACAGACTGACAGACTGACAGACTGACAGACTGACAGACTGACAGACTGACAGACTGACAGACTGACAGACTGACAGACTGACAGACTGACAGACTGACAGACTGACAGACTGACAGACTGACAGACTGACAGACTGACAGACTGACAGACTGACAGACTGACAGACTGACAGACTGACAGACTGACAGACTGACAGACTGACAGACTGACAGACTGACAGACTGACAGACTGACAGACTGACAGACTGACAGACTGACAGACTGACAGACTGACAGACTGACAGACTGACAGACTGACAGACTGACAGACTGACAGACTGACAGACTGACAGACTGACAGACTGACAGACTGACAGACTGACAGACTGACAGACTGACAGACTGACAGACTGACAGACTTCTACAGGAACCTGACAGACTGACAGACTGCTAGACTGACAGACTGACAGACTGACAGACTGACAGACTGACAGACTGACAGACTGACAGACTGACAGACTGACAGACTGACGACTGACAGACTGACAGACTGACAGACTGACAGACTGACAGACTGACAGACTGACAGACTGACAGACTGACAGACTGACAGACTGACAGACTGACAGACTGACAGACTGACAGACTGACAGACTGACAGACTGACAGACTGACAGACTGACAGACTGAC
The DNA here is from genome assembly GCA_910595825.1 of Philhelius pedissequus. Classification (NCBI taxonomy): domain Eukaryota; kingdom Metazoa; phylum Arthropoda; class Insecta; order Diptera; family Syrphidae; genus Philhelius; species Philhelius pedissequus. The sequence continues at coordinate 71,337 of CAJVCO010000067.1, forward strand.
AGACTGACAGACTGACAGACTGACAGACTGACAGACTGACAGACTGACAGACTGACAGACTGACAGACTGACAGACTGACAGACTGACAGACTGACAGACTGACAGACTGACAGACTGACAGACTGACAGACTGACAGACTGACAGACTGACAGACTGACAGACTGACAGACTGACAGACTGACAGACTGACAGACTGACAGACTGACAGACTGACAGACTGACAGACTGGACAGACTGACAGACTGACAGACTGACAGACTGACAGACTGACAGACTGACAGACTGACAGACTGACAGACTGACAGACTGCTGACAGACTGACAGACTGACAGACTGACAGACTGACAGACTGACAGACTGACAGACTGACAGACTGACAGACTGACAGACTGACAGACTGACAGACTGACAGACTGACAGACTGACAGACTGACAGACTGACAGACTGACAGACTGACAGACTGACAGACTGACAGACTGACAGACTGACAGACTGACAGACTGACTGACAGACTGACAGACTGACAGACTGACAGACTGACAGACTGACAGACTGACAGACTGACAGACTGACAGACTGACAGACTGACAGACTGACAGACTGACAGACTGACAGACTGACAGACTGACAGACTGACAGACTGACAGACTGACAGACTGACAGACTGACAGACTGACAGACTGACAGACTGACAGACTGACAGACTGACAGACTGACAGACTGACAGACTGACAGACTGACAGACTGACAGACTGACAGACTGACAGACTGACAGACTGACAGACTGACAGACTGACAGACTGACAGACTGACAGACTGACAGACTGACAGACTGACAGACTGACAGACTGACAGACTGACAGACTGACAGACTGACAGACTGACAGACTGACAGACTGACAGACTGACAGACTGACCTGACAGACTGACAGACTGACAGACTGACAGACAGACTGACAGACTGACAGACTGACAGACTGACAGACTGACAGACTGACAGACTGACAGACTGACAGACTGACAGACTGACAGACTGACAGACTGACAGACTGACAGACTGACAGACTGACAGACTGACAGACTGACAGACTGACAGACTGACAGACTGACAGACTGACAGACTGACAGACTGACAGACTGACAGACTGACAGACTGACAGACTGACAGACTGACAGACTGACAGACTGACAGACTGACAGACTGACAGACTGACAGACTGACAGACTGACAGACTGACAGACTGACAGACTGACAGACTGACAGACTGACAGACTGACAGACTGACAGACTGACAGACTGACAGACTGACAGACTGACAGACTGACAGACTGACAGACTGACAGACTGACAGACTGACAGACTGACAGACTGACAGACTGACAGACTGACAGACTGACAGACAGACTGACAGACTGACAGACTGACAGACTGACAGACTGACAGACTGACAGACTGACAGACTGACAGACTGACAGACTGACAGACTGACAGACTGACAGACTGACAGACTGACAGACTGACAGACTGACAGACTGACAGACTGACAGACTGACAGACTGACAGACTGACAGACTGACAGACTGACAGACTGACAGACTGACAGACTGACAGACTGACAGACTGACAGACTGACAGACCTGACAGACTGACAGACTGACAGACTGACAGACTGACAGACTGACAGACTGACAGACTGACAGACTGACAGACTGACAGACTGACAGACTGACAGACAGACTGACAGACTGACAGACTGACAGACTGACAGACTGACAGACTGACAGACTGACAGACTGACAGACTGACAGACTGACAGACTGACAGACTGACAGACTGACAGACTGACAGACTGACAGACTGACAGACTGACAGACTGACAGACTGACAGACTGACAGACTGACAGACTGACAGACTGACAGACTGACAGACTGACAGACTGACAGACTGACAGACTGACAGACTGACAGACTGACAGACTGACAGACTGACAGACTGACAGACTGACAGACTGACAGACTGACAGACTGACAGACTGACAGACTGACAGACTGACAGACTGACAGACTGACAGACTGACAGACTGACAGACTGACAGACTGACAGACAGACTGACAGACTGACAGACTGACAGACTGACAGACTGACAGACTGACAGACTGACAGACTGACAGACTGACAGACTGACAGACTGACAGACTGACAGACTGACAGACTGACAGACTGACAGACTGACAGACTGACAGACTGACAGACTGACAGACTGACAGACTGACAGACTGACAGACTGACAGACTGACAGACTGACAGACTGACAGACTGACAGACTGACAGACTGACAGACTGACAGACTGACAGACTGACAGACTGACAGACTGACAGACTGACAGACTGACAGACTGACAGACTGACAGACTGACAGACTGACAGACTGACAGACTGACAGACTGACAGACTGACAGACTGACAGACTGACAGACTGACAGACTGACAGACTGACAGACTGACAGACTGACAGACTGACAGACTGACAGACTGACAGACTGACAGACTGACAGACTGACAGACTGACAGACTGACAGACTGACAGACTGCAGACTGACAGACTGACAGACTGACAGACTGACAGACTGACAGACTGACAGACTGACAGACTGACAGACTGACAGAGACTGACAGACTGACAGACTGACAGACTGACAGACTGACAGACTGACAGACTGACAGACTGACAGACTGACAGACTGACAGACTGACAGACTGACAGACTGACAACTGACAGACTGACAGACTGACAGACTGACAGACTGACAGACTGACAGACTGACAGACTGACAGACTGACAGACTGACAGACTGACAGACTGACAGACTGACAGACTGACAGACTGACAGACTGACAGACTGACAGACTGACAGGACTGACAGACTGACAGACTGACAGACTGACAGACTGACAGACTGACAGACTGACAGACTGACAGACTGACAGACTGACAGACTGACAGACTGACAGACTGACAGACTGACAGACTGACAGACTGACAGACTGACAGACTGACAGACTGACAGACTGACAGACTGACCAGACTGACAGACTGACAGACTGACAGACTGACAGACTGACAGACTGACAGACTGACAGACTGACAGACTGACAGACTGACAGACTGACAGACTGACAGACTGACAGACTGACCAGACTGACAGACTGACAGACTGACAGACTGACAGACTGACAGACTGACAGGACTGACAGACTGACAGACTGACAGACTGACAGACTGACAGACAGACTGACAGACTGACAGACTGACAGACTGACAGACTGACAGACTGACAGACTGACAGACTGACAGACTGACAGACTGACAGACTGACAGACTGACAGACTGACAGACTGACAGACTGACAGACTGACAGACTGACAGACTGACAGACTGACAGACTGACAGACTGACAGACTGACAGACTGACAGACTGACAGACTGACAGACTGACAGACTGACAGACTGACAGACTGACAGACTGACAGACTGACAGAGACAGACTGACAGACTGACAGACTGACAGACTGACAGACTGACAGACTGACAGACTGACAGACTGACAGACTGACAGACTGACAGATGACAGACTGACAGACTGACAGACTGACAGACTGACAGACTGACAGACTGACAGACTGACAGACTGACAGACTGACAGACTGACAGACTGACAGACTGACAGACTGACAGACTGACAGACTGACAGACTGACAGACTGACAGACTGACAGACTGACAGACTGACAGACTGACAGACTGACAGACTGACAGACTGACAGACTGACAGACTGACAGACTGACAGACTGACAGACTGACAGACTGACAGACTGACAGACTGACAGACTGACAGACTGACAGACTGACAGACTGACAGACTGACAGACTGACAGACTGACAGACTGACAGACTGACAGACTGACAGACTGACAGACTGACAGACTGACAGACTGACAGACTGACAGACTGACAGACTGACAGACTGACAGACTGACAGACTGACAGACTGACAGACTGACAGACTGACAGACTGACAGACTGACAGACTGACAGACTGACAGACTGACAGACTGACAGACTGACAGACTGACAGACTGACAGACTGACAGACTGACAGACTGACAGACTGACAGACTGACAGACTGACAGACTGACAGACTGACAGACTGACAGACTGACAGACTGACAGACTGACAGACTGACAGACTGACAGACTGACAGACTGACAGACTGACAGACTGACAGACTGACAGACTGACAGACTGACAGACTGACAGACTGACAGACTGACAGACTGACAGACTGACAGACTGACAGACTGACAGACTGACAGACTGACAGACTGACAGACAGACTGACAGACTGACAGACTGACAGACTGACAGACTGACAGACTGACAGACTGACAGACTGACAGACTGACAGACTGACAGACTGACAGACTGACAGACTGACAGACTGACAGACTGACAGACTGACAGACTGACAGACTGACAGACTGACAGACTGACAGACTGACTGACAGACTGACAGACTGACAACGACGACTGACAGACTGACAGACTGACAGACTGACAGACTGACAGACTGACAGACTGACAGACTGACAGACTGACAGACTGACAGACAGACAGACTGACAGACTGACAGACTGACAGACTGACAGACTGACAGACTGACAGACTGACAGACTGACAGACTGACAGACTGACAGACAGACAGACTGACAGACTGACAGACTGACAGACTGACAGACTGACAGACTGACAGACTGACAGACTGACAGACTGACAGACTGACAGACTGACAGACTGACAGACTGACAGACTGACAGACTGACAGACTGACAGACTGACAGACTGACAGACTGACAGACTGACAGACTGACAGACTGACAGACTGACAGACTGACAGGACTGACAGACTGACAGACTGACAGACTGACAGACTGACAGACTGACAGACTGACAGACTGACAGACTGACAGACTGACAGACTGACAGACTGACAGACTGACAGACTGACAGACTGACAGACTGACAGACTGACAGACTGACAGACTGACAGACTGACAGACTGACAGACTGACAGACTGACAGACTGACAGACTGACAGACTGACAGACTGACAGACTGACAGACTGACAGACTGACAGAGACTGACAGACTGACAGACTGACAGACTGACAGACTGACAGACTGACAGACTGACAGACTGACAGACTGACAGACTGACAGACTGACAGACTGACAGACTGACAGACTGACAGACTGACAGACTGACAGACTGACAGACTGACAGACTGACAGACTGACAGACTGACAGACTGACAGACTGACAGACTGACAGACTGACAGACTGACAGACTGACAGACTGACAGACTGACAGACTGACAGACTGACAGACTGACAGACTGACAGACAGACTGACAGACTGACAGACTGACAGACTGACAGACTGACAGACTGACAGACTGACAGACTGACAGACTGACAGACTGACAGACTGACAGACTGACAGACTGACAGACTGACAGACTGACAGACTGACAGACTGACAGACTGACAGACTGACAGACTGACAGACTGACAGACTGACAGACTGACAGACTGACAGACTGACAGACTGACAGACTGACAGACTGACAGACTGACAGACTGACAGACTGACAGACTGACAGACTGACAGACTGACAGACTGACAGACTGACAGACTGACAGACTGACAGACTGACAGACTGACAGACTGACAGACTGACAGACTGACAGACTGACAGACTGACAGACTGACAGACTGACAGACTGACAGACTGACAGACGACAGACTGACAGACTGACAGACTGACAGACAGACTGACAGACTGACAGACTGACAGACTGACAGACTGACAGACTGACAGACTGACAGACTGACAGACTGACAGACTGACAGACTGACAGACTGACAGACTGACAGACTGACAGACTGACAGACTGACAGACTGACAGACTGACAGACAGACAGAGACAGACTGACAGACTGACAGACTGACAGACTGACAGACTGACAGACTGACAGACTGACAGACTGACAGACTGACAGACTGACAGACTGACAGACTGACAGACTGACAGACTGACAGACTGACAGACTGACAGACTGACAGACTGACAGACTGACAGACTGACAGACTGACAGACTGACAGACTGACAGACTGACAGACTGACAGACTGACAGACTGACAGACTGACAGACTGACAGACTGACAGACTGACAGACTGACAGACTGACAGACTGACAGACTGACAGACTGACAGACTGACAGACTGACAGACTGACAGACTGACAGACTGACAGACTGACAGACTGACAGACTGACAGACTGACAGACTGACAGACTGACAGACTGACAGACTGACAGACTGACAGACTGACAGACTGACAGACTGACAGACTGACAGACTGACAGACTGACAGACTGACAGACTGACAGACTGACAGACTGACAGACTGACAGACTGACAGACTGACAGACTGACAGACTGACAGACTGACAGACTGACAGACTGACAGACTGACAGACTGACAGACTGACAGACTGACAGACTGACAGACTGACAGACTGACAGACTGACAGACTGACAGACTGACAGACTGACAGACTGACAGACTGACAGACTGACAGACTGACAGACTGACAGACTGACAGACTGACAGACTGACAGACTGACAGACTGACAGACTGACAGACTGACAGACTGACAGACTGACAGACTGACAGACTGACAGACTGACAGACTGACAGACTGACAGACTGACAGACTGACAGACTGACAGACTGACAGACTGACAGACTGACAGACTGACAGACTGACAGACTGACAGACTGACAGACTGACAGACTGACAGACTGACAGACTGACAGACTGACAGACTGACAGACTGACAGACTGACAGACTGACAGACTGACAGACTGACAGACTGACAGACTGACAGACTGACAGACTGACAGACTGACAGACTGACAGACTGACAGACAGACAGACTGACAGACTGACAGACTGACAGACTGACAGACTGACAGACTGACAGACTGACAGACTGACAGACTGACAGACTGACAGACTGACAGACTGACAGACTGACAGACTGACAGACTGACAGACTGACAGACTGACAGACTGACAGACTGACAGACTGACAGACTGACAGACTGACAGACTGACAGACTGACAGACTGACAGACTGACAGACTGACAGACTGACAGACTGACAGACTGACAGACTGACAGACTGACAGACTGACAGACTGACAGACTGACAGACTGACAGACTGACAGACTGACAGACTGACAGACTGACAGACTGACAGACTGACAGACTGACAGACTGACAGACTGACAGACTGACAGACTGACAGACTGACAGACTGACAGACAGACAGACTGACAGACTGACAGACTGACAGACTGACAGACTGACAGACTGACAGACTGACAGACTGACAGACTGACAGACTGACAGACTGACAGACTGACAGACTGACAGACTGACAGACTGACAGACTGACAGACTGACAGACTGACAGACTGACAGACTGACAGACTGACAGACTGACAGACTGACAGACTGACAGACTGACAGACTGACAGACTGACAGACTGACAGACTGACAGACTGACAGACTGACAGACTGACAGACTGACAGACTGACAGACTGACAGACTGACAGACTGACAGACTGACAGACTGACAGACTGACAGACTGACAGACTGACAGACTGACAGACTGACAGACTGACAGACTGACAGACTGACAGACTGACAGACTGACAGACTGACAGACTGACAGACTGACAGACTGACAGACTGACAGACTGACAGACTGACAGACTGACAGACTGACAGACTGACAGACTGACAGACTGACAGACTGACAGACTGACAGACTGACAGACTGACAGACTGACAGACTGACAGACTGACAGACTGACAGACTGACAGACTGACAGACTGACAGACTGACAGACTGACAGACTGACAGACTGACAGACTGACAGACTGACAGACTGACAGACTGACAGACTGACAGACTGACAGACTGACAGACTGACAGACTGACAGACTGACAGACTGACAGACTGACAGACTGACAGACTGACAGACTGACAGACTGACAGACTGACAGACTGACAGACTGACAGACTGACAGACTGACAGACTGACAGACTGACAGACTGACAGACTGACAGACTGACAGACTGACAGACTGACAGACTGACAGACTGACAGACTGACAGACTGACAGACTGACAGACTGACAGACTGACAGACTGACAGACTGACAGACTGACAGACTGACAGACTGACAGACTGACAGACTGACAGACTGACAGACTGACAGACTGACAGACTGACAGACTGACAGACTGACAGACTGACAGACTGACAGACTGACAGACTGACAGACTGACAGACTGACAGACTGACAGACTGACAGACTGACAGACTGACAGACTGACAGACTGACAGACTGACAGACTGACAGACTGACAGACTGACAGACTGACAGACTGACAGACTGACAGACTGACAGACTGACAGACTGACAGACTGACAGACTGACAGACTGACAGACTGACAGACTGACAGACTGACAGACTGACAGACTGACAGACTGACAGACTGACAGACTGACAGACTGACAGACTGACAGACTGACAGACTGACAGACTGACAGACTGACAGACTGACAGACTGACAGACTGACAGACTGACAGACTGACAGACTGACAGACTGACAGACTGACAGACTGACAGACTGACAGACTGACAGACTGACAGACTGACAGACTGACAGACTGACAGACTGACAGACTGACAGACTGACAGACTGACAGACTGACAGACTGACAGACTGACAGACTGACAGACTGACAGACTGACAGACTGACAGACTGACAGACTGACAGACTGACAGACTGACAGACTGACAGACTGACAGACTGACAGACTGACAGACTGACAGACTGACAGACTGACAGACTGACAGACTGACAGACTGACAGACTGACAGACTGACAGACTGACAGACTGACAGACTGACAGACTGACAGACTGACAGACTGACAGACTGACAGACTGACAGACTGACAGACTGACAGACTGACAGACTGACAGACTGACAGACTGACAGACTGACAGACTGACAGACTGACAGACTGACAGACTGACAGACTGACAGACTGACAGACTGACAGACTGACAGACTGACAGACTGACAGACTGACAGACTGACAGACTGACAGACTGACAGACTGACAGACTGACAGACTGACAGACTGACAGACTGACAGACTGACAGACTGACAGACTGACAGACTGACAGACTGACAGACTGACAGACTGACAGACTGACAGACTGACAGACTGACAGACTGACAGACTGACAGACTGACAGACTGACAGACTGACAGACTGACAGACTGACAGACTGACAGACTGACAGACTGACAGACTGACAGACTGACAGACTGACAGACTGACAGACTGACAGACTGACAGACTGACAGACTGACAGACTGACAGACTGACAGACTGACAGACTGACAGACTGACAGACTGACAGACTGACAGACTGACAGACTGACAGACTGACAGACTGACAGACTGACAGACTGACAGACTGACAGACTGACAGACTGACAGACTGACAGACTGACAGACTGACAGACTGACAGACTGACAGACTGACAGACTGACAGACTGACAGACTGACAGACTGACAGACTGACAGACTGACAGACTGACAGACTGACAGACTGACAGACTGACAGACTGACAGACTGACAGACTGACAGACTGACAGACTGACAGACTGACAGACTGACAGACTGACAGACTGACAGACTGACAGACTGACAGACTGACAGACTGACAGACTGACAGACTGACAGACTGACAGACTGACAGACTGACAGACTGACAGACTGACAGACTGACAGACTGACAGACTGACAGACTGACAGACTGACAGACTGACAGACTGACAGACTGACAGACTGACAGACTGACAGACTGACAGACTGACAGACTGACAGACTGACAGACTGACAGACTGACAGACTGACAGACTGACAGACTGACAGACTGACAGACTGACAGACTGACAGACTGACAGACTGACAGACTGACAGACTGACAGACTGACAGACTGACAGACTGACAGACTGACAGACTGACAGACTGACAGACTGACAGACTGACAGACTGACAGACTGACAGACTGACAGACTGACAGACTGACAGACTGACAGACTGACAGACTGACAGACTGACAGACTGACAGACTGACAGACTGACAGACTGACAGACTGACAGACTGACAGACTGACAGACTGACAGACTGACAGACTGACAGACTGACAGACTGACAGACTGACAGACTGACAGACTGACAGACTGACAGACTGACAGACTGACAGACTGACAGACTGACAGACTGACAGACTGACAGACTGACAGACTGACAGACTGACAGACTGACAGACTGACAGACTGACAGACTGACAGACTGACAGACTGACAGACTGACAGACTGACAGACTGACAGACTGACAGACTGACAGACTGACAGACTGACAGACTGACAGACTGACAGACTGACAGACTGACAGACTGACAGACTGACAGACTGACAGACTGACAGACTGACAGACTGACAGACTGACAGACTGACAGACTGACAGACTGACAGACTGACAGACTGACAGACTGACAGACTGACAGACTGACAGACTGACAGACTGACAGACTGACAGACTGACAGACTGACAGACTGACAGACTGACAGACTGACAGACTGACAGACTGACAGACTGACAGACTGACAGACTGACAGACTGACAGACTGACAGACTGACAGACTGACAGACTGACAGACTGACAGACTGACAGACTGACAGACTGACAGACTGACAGACTGACAGACTGACAGACTGACAGACTGACAGACTGACAGACTGACAGACTGACAGACTGACAGACTGACAGACTGACAGACTGACAGACTGACAGACTGACAGACTGACAGACTGACAGACTGACAGACTGACAGACTGACAGACTGACAGACTGACAGACTGACAGACTGACAGACTGACAGACTGACAGACTGACAGACTGACAGACTGACAGACTGACAGACTGACAGACTGACAGACTGACAGACTGACAGACTGACAGACTGACAGACTGACAGACTGACAGACTGACAGACTGACAGACTGACAGACTGACAGACTGACAGACTGACAGACTGACAGACTGACAGACTGACAGACTGACAGACTGACAGACTGACAGACTGACAGACTGACAGACTGACAGACTGACAGACTGACAGACTGACAGACTGACAGACTGACAGACTGACAGACTGACAGACTGACAGACTGACAGACTGACAGACTGACAGACTGACAGACTGACAGACTGACAGACTGACAGACTGACAGACTGACAGACTGACAGACTGACAGACTGACAGACTGACAGACTGACAGACTGACAGACTGACAGACTGACAGACTGACAGACTGACAGACTGACAGACTGACAGACTGACAGACTGACAGACTGACAGACTGACAGACTGACAGACTGACAGACTGACAGACTGACAGACTGACAGACTGACAGACTGACAGACTGACAGACTGACAGACTGACAGACTGACAGACTGACAGACTGACAGACTGACAGACTGACAGACTGACAGACTGACAGACTGACAGACTGACAGACTGACAGACTGACAGACTGACAGACTGACAGACTGACAGACTGACAGACTGACAGACTGACAGACTGACAGACTGACAGACTGACAGACTGACAGACTGACAGACTGACAGACTGACAGACTGACAGACTGACAGACTGACAGACTGACAGACTGACAGACTGACAGACTGACAGACTGACAGACTGACAGACTGACAGACTGACAGACTGACAGACTGACAGACTGACAGACTGACAGACTGACAGACTGACAGACTGACAGACTGACAGACTGACAGACTGACAGACTGACAGACTGACAGACTGACAGACTGACAGACTGACAGACTGACAGACTGACAGACTGACAGACTGACAGACTGACAGACTGACAGACTGACAGACTGACAGACTGACAGACTGACAGACTGACAGACTGACAGACTGACAGACTGACAGACTGACAGACTGACAGACTGACAGACTGACAGACTGACAGACTGACAGACTGACAGACTGACAGACTGACAGACTGACAGACTGACAGACTGACAGACTGACAGACTGACAGACTGACAGACTGACAGACTGACAGACTGACAGACTGACAGACTGACAGACTGACAGACTGACAGACTGACAGACTGACAGACTGACAGACTGACAGACTGACAGACTGACAGACTGACAGACTGACAGACTGACAGACTGACAGACTGACAGACTGACAGACTGACAGACTGACAGACTGACAGACTGACAGACTGACAGACTGACAGACTGACAGACTGACAGACTGACAGACTGACAGACTGACAGACTGACAGACTGACAGACTGACAGACTGACAGACTGACAGACTGACAGACTGACAGACTGACAGACTGACAGACTGACAGACTGACAGACTGACAGACTGACAGACTGACAGACTGACAGACTGACAGACTGACAGACTGACAGACTGACAGACTGACAGACTGACAGACTGACAGACTGACAGACTGACAGACTGACAGACTGACAGACTGACAGACTGACAGACTGACAGACTGACAGACTGACAGACTGACAGACTGACAGACTGACAGACTGACAGACTGACAGACTGACAGACTGACAGACTGACAGACTGACAGACTGACAGACTGACAGACTGACAGACTGACAGACTGACAGACTGACAGACTGACAGACTGACAGACTGACAGACTGACAGACTGACAGACTGACAGACTGACAGACTGACAGACTGACAGACTGACAGACTGACAGACTGACAGACTGACAGACTGACAGACTGACAGACTGACAGACTGACAGACTGACAGACTGACAGACTGACAGACTGACAGACTGACAGACTGACAGACTGACAGACTGACAGACTGACAGACTGACAGACTGACAGACTGACAGACTGACAGACTGACAGACTGACAGACTGACAGACTGACAGACTGACAGACTGACAGACTGACAGACTGACAGACTGACAGACTGACAGACTGACAGACTGACAGACAGACTGACAGACTGACAGACTGACAGACTGACAGACTGCAGACTGACAGACTGACAGACTGACAGACTGACAGACTGACAGACTGACAGACTGACAGACTGACAGACTGACAGACTGACAGACTGACAGACTGACAGACTGACAGACTGACAGACTGACAGACTGACAGACTGACAGACTGACAGACTGACAGACTGACAGACTGACAGACTGACAGACTGACAGACTGACAGACTGACAGACTGACAGACTGACAGACTGACAGACTGACAGACTGACAGACTGACAGACTGACAGACTGACAGACTGACAGACTGACAGACTGACAGACTGACAGACTGACAGACTGACAGACTGACAGACTGACAGACTGACAGACTGACAGACTGACAGACTGACAGACTGACAGACTGACAGACTGACAGACTGACAGACTGACAGACTGACAGACTGACAGACTGACAGACTGACAGACTGACAGACTGACAGACTGACAGACTGACAGACTGACAGACTGACAGACTGACAGACTGACAGACTGACAGACTGAC